>JBAMJV010003241.1:85000-233735 GCA_037951105.1 Echinarachnius parma
CAAACTTCAGTCGGAAGGTCTGACACTCATATCACGGTCTTTCTCAAGTTCAAATTCTTTCGACGATGAATATATTGACAATAAAGAGGTATTATTGAATACGGTATCAGAACAAAGGCCTGTTTAATTATCTTTCCAATGACACCTCACTTGGACTGATTATGAAAGCCGGGTAGGTACAAGGTGAATATTGGGGAGGATCGACAGCGAAATGTAAACAAAATGCATTTGATTGTGTGAATTGAAGGCGTTGCAACCAAAAACGACTTTTTGAGGAGATATCTTAGTACTTCACTTTACATAATCATTGTGAAATTCAACATCATGTTGAAGCGTGTCAATAAAATAATACCCCATTCATAATGGTTATGTGATTGAGGTGTGTGTAGTACCTCTAAATGTATGGGGCTCAAAATGACACGTTGCAAGGTCGTCGTTTTGCCGTTTGATATTTGCTAAACAGGGCATACCTACACGGTCAAAGAGGGCGCTAATTTGCCAGTTCTGGCCAGTTTGCGTAGGTTTAGGGAAATTTGATGTGTACTACACACACACATGCAGCATAATCATTGCAGATGAAACATCATATTAAAGGTAAATTAACGAGCTCTCTGATAGTGCAAAACGTAATGATGATAATCGTAATACGTAATTTCTTACCGGAATCTTGAAACAAGGAGCCACGGTCTTAAATTCAAAGCATTAATACGCCCCCATATCCGGCTTTACTGCACACGCCCCAATAGCATAATTATTACGGGTCAGACATAATGTTAAGGATATAAACATGCTTTCACATGATGCTAAATTTACTGATGATTATGCAACGTAAAACCCCCAAAACATCTCCTCCAATAGTCGATTTTCGACTTTCGACCCTCCCCCATATGCAGCTGTACCATACTGAACCTGCTTATACAATTGTTACGAACATGATCGTATTGAAAAGATAGGCACGTGGGCTTAAAAGTGATACCAAATTTTGATAGGTTTAAATCATTTGAACACGCTACAATCTTCGATACAACTTGAACATTACAAAATATGACACAAGAGTCAAATTTCCCAACTGAATAATCTCAGCCCATTTTGCGACATTTGACTTCTGACCGTCCTCCATTTTGAAACGCACTAATTTTCTATGTATTCCCCGATTTGAAATAAATGACAAATAATGTACCATTTTAAAGGGAAATCATCATGCAATCCAATGACACTAAAAGAAAAAAATACAATTTGACAATAAGAGTAGTATACTTCAATGGGCTGACCACGCCGCTCCGTACTCGCTCTACACCCAACGCTAATTCAGCCGACAACCGTCTTAGATTTCCTCGGTACGGGGAGATTTTCGGACTGCGTACGACCACCTGCTAAGATAAGCGTATTAGTTGTCCTCCGTAGCATTTGCGAAAACCCCCTATTTGACGTGGCTACGGGAGTGGCCGATTGTTTGACGTGGCTATTCAGTGGCTTTACGATCGAGGCGCGCGGATTAAAAGGATAGTACAGTTCTGATCAAAGATAATTTTAGTAACAGTTAAAAATCAAATATTATTGAACGTTTGAAAACATATGACCAGCTAAGTTATAGGGATGTTTTCATAAAAAAGTTGTTAACACAAGAGGGGGTCCTCCAGATACCTCAAGTTTCAACGATTGTAAAATCAAAATATGTAAATGTGATGTTTGGTTATACAAATAATTATTAAATAGAGATTTTGAAGCCACTTTGAAATCAATTCTTTAAAATAATTAAACTAAAAGTTGGTCCACCAAATTTATTCCAATCTGACATACTTAGGGATATTTCAGCTATTTCTGAACCGATGTTTAACAAATAAAGTTGATTGTGTCATTAAAATGGTGTGCTATATCATGTTGTACAATCCTTTTTTCATTACCTCATAATTTTGCTTTCTTATGCGCCCTCTATACCAAAACTGAACTATCCCATTAAAGATGTATATTTTGTTTAATAGACTACATTGTGGTTATATTTTTTCCTTAATTGTATTAATTTATGTTTGTTGTAATTGTATGATGTATTTTGTGTCTTACATAATATAGACAAATTAACAAGATTGCATTTACTGAACACCATCATACATGTCAATCTGAATTAATCCTCTCGCATTTATATCCTCTGAAGACCGGTCTACTACACAAGACAAGGCGCACAACTGTATGGAAGTCACCATAAAAAAGACTGAAGAATCCCTTGGCATGTACTCGGATTACTATTGCTCTAAATTTAGCATTGCCATCTGTCAGGTATTCATAAGTCAGTAAATAAACAAACATAATAGAACTGATGATGATGACTACTACTACAACTGTACTATTACTACTACTACTACTACTACTACTACTACTACTACTACTACTACTACTACTACTACTACTACTACTACTACTACTACTACTGCTACCATGGCTACTACTATTGCTATTACTAGTACTACTACTACAACTACTACTACTGCTACTACTACTCTACTACTACTACTACTACTACTACTACTACTACTACTACTACTACTACTACTACTACTACTACTACTGCTGCTACTACTATTGCTATTACTAGTACTACTACTACAACTACTACTACTGCTACTACTACTCTACTACTACTACTACTACTACTACTACTACTACTACTACTACTACTACTACTACTACTACTACGACTACTACTACTCTTCTACTACTACTACTACTACTACTACTACTACTACTACTACTACTACTACTACTACTACTACTACTACTACTACTACTACTACTCTACTACTACTACTCTACTACTACTACTACTACTACTACTACTACTACTACTACTACTACTACTACTACTACTACTACTAGGCCTACTACTACCACTACTACTACTACTACTACTACTACTACTACTACTACTACTACTACTACTACTACTACTACTAATAATAATAATAATAATGATAATGATAAAGATAATGATAACAATACTACTACTACTAATACTAATGCTAATAACAGCAGTACTTATACTACTAATTATAATGATGATACTGATGAAAAGTGCTTATATAGCGCATTATTATCTATATGGTTCCTTACCGCTTTACACATCACCGAGATAATTTAAGATCATTATATTCCGGTAACTGTTTTAAAAAGTCCGGGTGAAAGTTGCACTAAGGCCCAAAACTTTTTTTGTTGGATTGGAGTAACGGGCAACCAAACATTAGGGTAGGTAGGTAGGTTTTTTTTTTTTTCAGGATTCGCACAAATACACAAAAACAAACATATAACACACAAATAACACACATCGCAATTGGGGGAATTTTTTATTATTTTTTATTTTTTTATTTTTTTTAAATCAGAAAAACCTTTAGGTTCGGCGGTATTTTTAGGGTCAACCATTTATTTGTTATGGCCTAATGATAATAATAATGATGATGATGAATATGATGATGTTGCTGATGATGATGATGATGATGATGATGATGAAGTTGATGATGATAATGATTGTGAAGATGATGATATAAACCGAACACAAAAAGTAACTTCACCCCTAGGGAAAATATCATAATTTCTTAAATAATACCTTTATAAAGATTTTTCTTTCACCAAATGATTGCTATGATGGAGACATATCCGTGAACGTACGGCTGACTGAGCACAAATAAAAGACAAAATGGTCACTTTTCAAAAGCTGCAAGATTTCATTCATGGCTAACCAACATCACATCTGTTTAAACGCATCGATTGTGTCAAATCAAAACAGGGCCATTGCTATCGGGCTCTTACAGGCTGGTCTTCCACTACGTGGGAGATCCTTCACCTCTCCAGTTTCTTGGAATTTTTTACGAAGATTTCTCATTGCGTTCGGGGAAATGCCCAGTGTCCGTGCTATACGTTTAAGAGGGGTCCCAGCCTGTAAGAGCCCGAAAGCAATGGCCCTGTTTTGATTTGACAACTTTGGCATGATGGATTTCGATGACTTGTTGCAATTGATAGGCAAGGGAAAATGACAGACAATTCAACGTTTTAACCTTCATGTGATCTGTTTTACATGTGTGTTTATTTAAAAATCACAAACAATGGCGGGAATTCAAACTGTATTGTTACACAGATCACAATCGATGCGTTAAAACAGATGTGATGTTGGTTAGCCATGAATAAAATCTTGCAGCTTTTGAAAAGTGACCATTTTGTCTTTTATTTGTGCTCAGTCAGCCGTACGTTCACGGATATGTCTGATATTTACACAGAAGCTACAGCTCCATCATAGCAATCATTTGGTGAAAGAAAAATCTTTATAAAGGTATTATTTAAGAAATTATGACGTTTTCCCTAGGGGTGAAGTTACTTTTTTGTGTTCGGTTTAGTAATACAAATAATGGTGATAATAATGAGAAGGAAAAAAATATGCTGACACAGCGCATATTTAACTCTCGGAATATCTATTCGCTTACGATATATCAACAGACGTTTAATACACTTCATTGCATTCTTAAAATTACTTTTTTTTTAAAGAAAGTAAGTTTGTCTTTAAATTATAAATTGTTTAATTGGAAAGTCCAGGTAATAGTTGCACTCTGGTAACGGGAATTATGTTAACCAGGTGCAATACCGTGGATTGGTTCATTAACACATCAAATATACCATCTCTTCTTGCCTGGTGATCTGGAAACATATCCATAAAATCATACTAGCTTAGCTCCAATCCAAAAGTGTATTTCAGATGATGATTTAATTATGAAACATGATCCTTTTAATTGGAAAAGTAGGTAATACATTTTCACCAACATAACCATGGTTAGTGACTGAGACTCACTTTTTTAACCCTGTCATAAAACAAAATGAATGTATATTTTATGAATAAGGGCCCCGGGGACTAGCTATTTAAAAAGCTAGTTAGTAATGAATACAATTTATTCAATAATTGGAGTCCACATTTCATTCGTTAGTTGTTGTTATGCGGGACAAGCCTTGAGTAAGTTTTCAGGTTGCTAGGGATAACCTATGTTAATAGGATATGCTTAAAAGGTGAATGTGATAGCAATAAAGCGGTTTTGTTGATTTATTTTCAATTTATTGAGAACTTGTCAGTAGAGCAATACAAACATTAGTGTATGTGGTCTTTAACACACATCAGAAGCATGTATATAATGAAACATGATTTATCTCAACATTATTGTCCGCTGTAAAAGAGAATGTGACAGCAATAATGCGGTTTTGTTGATTGATTTTCAATTAACTTTTAACTTGTCAGTAAAACAATACAAAACATTAGTGTATGACTGTGGTCTTTAACACACATCAGAAGCATGTATATAATGAAACATAGTGGTTTAATTTATCTCAACATTATTGTCCGCTGCAAATGTGTCATGTGTTATAACTACGTTGTAGTATCATAATTATGTTGTATGGTAAAATAACTGAAAGTCAGTTATAGTAAATTGACACGATTGGTATCATACGCTTAAGATTTAAAGGGATGACTGTAAAGTGTCTAACTCCACGAAAATTACTTGGAGCTTCCGCGTTTCTCTTCTACCGTGTTGTTTAGCTTATGGTAAGAGAATAATAAAATAGGGTTAGATTTTTTCAAATGCCCCTTTAGTATGACGATATCTATCATTCAGCTCATAAGCGTTAATGAACGGTCATAAACCTCATAAACGTCCGTTGTAAAAGCTGATGCATATTTTCGTTTTTTAACCAGGAAAGCAGTCTTCGTTTTCAATGAAACTTTCACACATCATTCGGACATATCTTACAATGATTTTGGTACAGGATTGAAGTCTCAAATGTCTTGTAGGGCAATATCTGACACTTTACAGGTGCACCTTTAATGTGATAGCAAAACGGTTTGTTTATTAATTTTCAATTTATTTAGAGCTTGTCAGTAAACAAATAAAAACATTAATGGATGTGGTCCATAGCACAGATCGAAAGCATGTATAATAATGAAACATTGTGGTTTAAAAACAGCAAGTCAATTATAGTGAATTGACACAATTAGGATATGTTTAATTTTGAATGTGATAGCAGAGCGGTCTGTTTATTGATTTTCAATTCATTTGGAACTTGTCAGTAAAACAATAAAAACATTGATGTTTGTGGTCCAAGATCATATAACAAAGATCGAAAACATGTATATAACATAGTGGTTAAAATTTCTCCAAATTATTTTCCGCTATAAATATGTCACGTGTTGTAGCTACGTTGTAGTATACAATGTATGGTAAAATAACAGAACAAAATTAAAACATTAGGATTTGTTTGGTGCGCAATAGAACTTCTTAACATTTTTTGCAGTCATAGCAATCTGGTAAAATGTTGTCTTATCAAATACTTGCAATAATTAATCGATACATTATTGTGAACTTAATGAATATTAATAGCAATACATTCATGTTCCTTTTCCTAACGCTTCGTTTTTCCTTTATATATGCCGCATATGTATAATGACTAACTTACTAATGTAAATAATGATGACAAAGTTCAAATTACAAAGTAGTATTATTTTTCCTACTGTTTGTAATGCATATCACTTTTAAATTGTTTGATGTTTTGTTTCTGTAAATATGTTTTACGGCCTTGCTGAAAAGCAGCTTTTTAGCTGACAGCAGGCTATTTACCGTGAATAAATAAATAAACTCAAAATCATCGTGAATTATCGAATGCAGACGACGGGGAGGGGTTGGGATACGAGGTAAACGTGCCCCCATAACACTTTAAAAGCAATATGAAATACAAGGCAATAGAGAACCTTAACATGTAATAAATAAATACGTATAATGTCCTACAATCTTGCGCGCCTCCCCTCCCAATATCCCGCCGAAAAAGAAAATCGGTCGGACCACACTACGACGTCGTTACGTATATGACAAATTATTTTTGGATAGTTCATAGAGAAATTAGATGTTAAATCTAATAGCAAAACAAACATCGATATGTTGTTAGGCCCAATAATAGTTACGTTTAGAAAAACGAATAGAGTGAAATTTAGGGTGAGGGTCTTATTTAGTTTTTTCATTGATGATTCTTCACATTATTGCTTCTTTACTGAGAACGTACCTTGCCCTCTCACATATGCACATTGTCAAGATCAACAAAACTAACGTAGAACCATAGCAGTTCTCACATACCTGGCTGTATTCGTATTATCAATAGAAGCATGGAGCAGATTTCAGTTGTACAAATTTCCCTTTCGTTATAAAGATAGTTATGATTTAAATGTTTGTATGTGAACATTATCCCTGGGAGATTTTTAACTGTGTACAAAAATAATGCAATGAGTTAGCAAATATCACTTTGCAATTTTACTCATTATTCAGCCATATAACATCCATTTAACGTGAAATTTTCACCATTACTTGGTGGACATATCGGATCACAGAAATACATATTATATCCCTACCTTGTAGTACGTATTTTGCACGTGTCAACACAGTTTTAGATATCTTAAACCCTTTAAAGCCCGGGGACACATTGTCCCTTTCCATCCCTTCCACAGTTTTTTTTTTCAATTTTCACCAAGTTTGGTGACTTTTCCTAAAATCTTATTGCGATTTAATTTTTTTTTAATGCATTGGCCAACTCCTGTTGCCATATACTAAAAAGCTCGTTTATCATTTTTTAGATTTTTAGTTGTTGGTTTTTCTCTTAGTTATTATTATTAAAAATTTAAAAAAAATGTCACGAACATCTCATTTTGTAACAGGTTGTCTGTAACTTGAAGTTATCTCCTAAACAAAATCTATTCTGTTTTCTTTGTTTTTAAAAACGAAATGAGGCAACAAATGAAACTAATAAGAATTGTAACAAATAATGTTTTGATGTATTTCTATGATATTTTTGTGGTACAAAACTTGCGTATGGGGTTTTTCATGATGTCTACAAACATTTTGAAACGAAAAATCTCACTTTGGTTCATGTTTACATGGTAAAAATTTCAGAAATCGTATAACCACGATATCATGTACTCTAATGTCTTTGCTAACTCATATAAATTTGTATTGTTATGCATGGTCATCAGGTACATTTCAAACCTAAATTTAAAAAAAATGATACTGATAATGTTAAAAAATCATTATCATCATTATTATTATGATCGGAATTTTAATTATTTTGTATATCATTGTTATTGTTGTAATTATTATTATCCTGTCGGAATCCCATTTTCTTTGCTCTTTTTCATTCAATTATTATTATTGTTATCAATTATAGTGGAGGCAGTAGTAGTAGTAGTTTTTGTGCATTGGTTAATACTTTACTCTCATTTTATTAGAAGTTTGGTGACTTTTCCTAAAATCTTATTGTGATTTAATTTTTTTCTTAATGCATTGGCCAACTCTTGTTGCCATGGTAACCATATACTAAAAAGCTCGTTTATAATTTGTTTCGATTTTTAGTTGTTGGTTTTTCTCTTAGTTATTATTATTTTAAAAATTTAAAATGTCACGAAAATCTCATTTTGTAACAGGTTGTCTGTAACTTGAAGTTATCTCCTAAACAAAATCTATTCTGTTTTCTTTGTTTTTAAAAACGAAATGAGGCAACAAATGAGACTAATAAGAATTGTAACAAATAATGTTTTGATGTATTTCTATGATATTTTTGTGGTACAAACATTGCTTATGGGGTTTCTCATGATGTCTACAAACATTTTGAAACGAAAAATCTCACTTTGGTTCAGGTTTACATGGTAAAAATTTCAGAAATCGTATAACCACGATATCATGTACTCTAATGTCTTTGCTAACTCATATAAATTTGTTTTGTTATGCATGGTCATCAGGTACATTTCAAACCTAAATTTAAAAAAAATGATACTGATAATGTTAAAAAATCATTATCATCATTATTATTATGATCGGAATTTTAATTATTTTGTATATCATTGTTATTGTTGTAATTATTATTTTCCTGTCGGAATCCCATTTTCTTTGCTCTTTTTCATTCAATTATTATTATTGTTATCAATTATAGTGGAGGCAGTAGTAGTAGTAGTTTTTGTTCATTGGTTAATACTTTACTCTCTTTTTATTAGAAGTTTGGTGACTTTTCCTAAAATCTTATTGCGATTTAATTTTTTTCTTAATGCATTGGCCAACTCCTGTTGCCATGGTAACCGTATACTAAAAAGCTCGTTTATAATTTTTTCGATTTTTAGTTGTTCGTTTTTCTCTTAGTTATTATTATTAAAAAATTAAAAAAATTTCACGAACATCTCATTTTGTAACAGGTTGTCTGTAACTTGAAGTTATCTCCTAAACAAAATCTATTCTGTTTTCTTTGTTTTTAAAAACGAAATGAGGCAACAAATGAAACTAATAAGAATTGTAACAAATAATGTTTTGATGTATTTCTATGATATTTTGTGGTACAAAACTTGCGTATGGGGTTTTTCATGATGTCTACAAACATTTTGAAACGAAAAATCTCACTTTGGTTCATGTTTACATGGTAAAAATTTCAGAAATCGTATAACCACGATATCATGTACTCTAATGTCTTTGCTAACTCATATAAAGGTCACCTTCATTGTTCACAATGACTTTGAGGACATAATGGGCCACTAATATCCATCAAATACCAATAAAGTGTTATGATCTATGTTCAAGAAGATGTAATCATGCATAATTATGCTACAAAGTTCGATTACATAAACCAGTTCATATCTGGCGAAAACATGCAGCTCAGTAATGTCAGCATTCGGATCATGTTCTATGTTTTTCATCATATTATCGTAAAAAGCGCCCTCATATGGTGACTTAAGAAATGTTTATGATTGCAACTTGCAGAGCTTGACCTACCTGATATGTGTGCCAGATATGGAAGTGGTTGGTCTAATAATTAAGGAATTGGAGAGGATGGGGGGGGGGGGGGGGGGGCACTATGTGCCCCACTTGGGCTGTATAGGGTTAAGAGGTATAATTTATACTATCATAAGTTTGTTACGGTATGTATTTGTTTTAAAAGACAGTATTTTCTGAGTGTAATTCAAATTGGTGTGAATAAACTTCATTTCGTGAACCTGTGGTAAGCTATTGAATTCGTGTATCATAAGCCTTCTTTATTATCTTAAACATAAACCGAGGGATAGATGAATGAGAGGAAGCGTGAGAAGTGGATACAACATCAAGGGTACCACCACCACAATCTTCATTGCCACCGCCACCACCACCACCACCACCAAAACCACCACCACCACCACTACCACAATCTTCATTTCCACCACCATCAACACCAACACCACACCATTACAACCACGTTCACTACCACATACTTTACCACATTCTTCAACACCACCACTAAAACCACCTTTACCACCACTACTACAAAAATCCTCATTACCACCACCATCAACAACACCAACACCACCACCATTACAACCACGTCCACCACCACCACCACATACTTTACCACATTCTTCACCACTACCACCAAAACCATCGTAACCACAACCACCACCACTAGCACAATCTTCATTACTACCACCATCAACACCAAAACCACCACCATTACAACCACGTCCACCACCACATACTTTGCCACATTCTTAACCACCACCACCAAAACCACCGTCACCACCAAAATCTTCATTTCCACTACCATCAACACCAACACCACCACCATTACAACCACGTTCACTACCACATACTTATACCACATTCTTCACCACCAAAACCACCGTCACCAACACTACACAAATCTTCATTACCACCACATTCAACACTAACACCACCACCATCAACACCACCACCATTACAACCACGTCCACGACCACAATATACTTTACCACATTCTTCACCACCACCACCAAAACCACCGTAACCACAACCACCACCATGTGTGGGCCACCCAAGGATTTCGGCCGCCTCAAGTCGGGTTTTACACATTAGGAGGTCCCGTGTTTTCACATTTGCATGTAGGCACTCAGACACACACACACTCTTTTTTTTTTTTTTTTACAACTGAAAATGTCCTATAAGTAATGAAAAAAGAGAACAAACAATATGAGGGTATTATTATTATTATTTATAATAATAATGGTGAACATATGTATAGCGCAGCTATATTCTACTGCACTTAGATTTGTCTTTTATTCATGGTCATCAGTACATTATTAGTATAATTTTTTAAAATTTTATTTAGGTTTGAAATTTTCAAAGCTAAATAAAAAAAAAAAATGATACTGATAATGTCAAAAAATCATTATCATCATTATTATTATGATCGGAATTTTAACTATTTTGTATATCATTGTTATTGTTATAATTATTATTATCCTGTCGGAATCCCATTTTCTTTTCTCTTTTTCATTCAATTATTATTATTGTTTCAATTAGAGTGGAGGTAGTAGTAGTAGTAGTGTTTGTTCATTGGTTAATACTTTACACTCATTTTATTAGAACCAGTGTATAAAGCGCTATATAAATTGTTTATATCATTATTATCATTATTAATAGTACATTCGCTTTGGTGATAACTCTTATTATTCACAATATATTCATAATCATAACTGTTATTAACATCATAACAATTATATAAATTTGTTATATGTGTTCATTTCTAAAACATAATTATTTTAAGTTTAAGTTCGGTGGATCTCTTATTGTTTTATAAATTGAGTGTTGGAATGCAGACACTCCACCCTCTGATATGTTTACAAAATACATCTAGTATTATTCATGCGATGCTTATTTCCGGTACATTCAGTTTATAATGTCTCACTTTGCTATAAAATGAAACTAAGAACCAAAGCTGTAGCTAAAGCACAACACACATTTGACTGTCTTTGGGTACACACCGACTTATGAAGACCGACACATCCGCAGAGAGGGCTCTTTATAGATGTTAAATAGATCAATATCTACTATTAATTACAGACCGGGTACATAGTACCTATCTTGTCTCAGATTAAATACAAATAGATCATGATTTCAAGTTAAAACTTAACATTTTCAAAGAAATCATGGTGAAAACGTCTCGCATCTCGGTATCGGATACCGCTCGAGCAAGGAGAACAACATTCACGATCAACTATACGATTTCGTCGCACATTTTATCGTGAATTTAGAAACGAAGTTCACGACGTTGCATAATATGTCGTCGTGAATTTTGCAACAAAGTTCGCGATAAATGTGCGACTTTGCAAATTTCATCGTGAATTTTGCAACAAAGATCGCAATAAAATATGCGACTTTGCATATTTCATCGTGAATTTGGCATCGATTCACGATGTCCCTCCGGGGCCACCATAAAAAATGTCATTTGACCTTGCATTAAAGGGACAAGGCCCTCTTTTACAAAACGTCCGAACAGTTTCCAGTTGACGGATGGCGATGAATGTAACACACACAAACAAAATCAGATCGAACAGCCCTGTAATTTGGATTCTACGAATGAAAAACGAATGCGTCCCTCCATCAAACAATATATCGGTCAATAAAGGAGTTTAACTGATTTAGCATAATAATACAACAATATTGTACTTATTCCTGTAAAGGTTTTGTGAAGCCGACATTTGTAAAGGTATTTCACGGAAAAATATCTTAAAAATGAAGAATATACATGGAATCTGTAAATTACTGGAAATTGTGTGGTTTAACGGTATATTTGTATTTAGTGTTTACACAAAACTGTAGGTTTGTAACAGGTTCCCTGTTTTTTCACAGACCGGGGTAGTAAAAAAACAGCCTATACAGACTGTCCCAGAAAAAACGAAACCGGGTTTCATGGCAGAAATTTTCTGTCATAATGAATAATTTCTTTGATGATATATATATGTCTGAAAAGCTATGTGTCTCTTCTTTCATTTGATGTACAACTTATGGCACATAATTCACGCAAGACTGAATTAGAACAATGGAAAGAGGTGTTACCAAAATTCGATTTGCGCGCAGAAATTGCAAGTTTGGGTGAGGTTTTGGGGTGAGTTTTAACGGTAGTAAACGTACTTATTTTGAGAAAAGACAAACACCTCATAAAAATACATAATTTTATCTTTTATATGACACCTCATGATTAAAAAATAAATGATTTATGCCAGAGAACGAGTACAATGAAATCATGCTTGATTCCAGCCCAAATGGGTAATTTTCCTGATCTAGCCCGTTTCCCATGGTTTCCCTGATCCCCATGTTTGTGTAAATTCACTCATGCATCAAAGTCCATTGTCAGGAAAGGTGAGCGACTTCTTACTCAACTTTCACTCATTTGGGCAGAAATCAGGCATGGTTTCATTGTACTCGTTCTCTGGCATAAATCATTAATTTTTTTAGCATGAGGTGTCATGTAAAAGATACAAATATGAACTTTCATGTGGTGTTTGCCCTTTTTAAAAATAAGTACGTTTACAACCCTTAAAACTCACCCAAACTTAAAATTTATGCGTGCAAATGGAATATTGGTAACACCACTTTCCATTGTTCTAATTCAGTCATGCTTGAATTATGTGCCATAAGTTGTACATCAAATGAAAGAAGAGACACAGAGCTTTTCAGACATATATATATCATCAAGGAAATTGTTCATTATGACAGAAAATTTTTGCCATGAAACCCGGTTTCGTTTTATCTGAGACACGGTGTATATGTTGTTAGCATACATTTTTTGTTTGATTATACAAGCAAGTGTCGTTTTTTAACAGGAAAATGTTCGTAAAAAAATCAGAGCCATGTTAACAGTTTGTAAAAAAACAGGGACAGTCGTAGGTAGAACAGGAAACCCGTTTATTAACAGTTATGAATGTAGGTAGTTGTAAATAAATGATGATTTCCCATAAACTAACAAGATTTCTGTTATTTTACAGGAAAAGTTCTGTAAGTTTGATAAAACGGTGAAAAGTTGTAATTTTAAGGGCAAAAAACCCTGTAGTTTTACAGTTATTTTTTACAGTGTATAAATGCAAAATCTTCTCCGTGGGAGGGGGATACCCCCTCCCAAACCCTCCCTATTTGGCCTGCCCCAGCCCTCGGTAGCCCCTCGCCCCTCGGGACTCATTCTTGGCAATAGGCTAAGTTGTTGGATCATACATAATGTGGCATATGGTGATGTTGGAACTGTGTATGACGCTAAATATAAATACAATATTTGTGTTTGTGTTGGGGTGCATATGTGTCAATTATTTGTTTTCTTCGTGAAAATACATTTAAAATTTCTGGTCGATCAAATCATGACACGCTTTCCCAGATACAGTTAATGTTAAGCCCGAATTTCCTATCTAGGTAAGCACCAGATTGCACAATTTCAAGTCCAAAAATGCAAAAACTCCCTACCATGGGAGGGGAGACACCCCCTCCCACACCCTCCCCCCGCTCAGTCACTTCGCTCTCTGTGTTGAGGTGCATATTTATTAGTGTGTCAATTATTTGTTTTCTTCGTGAAGATATATTTAAAATTTCTGGTTGATCAAATCATGACACGCTTTCCCAGATACAGTCAATGTTAAGCTCGAATTTCATATCTAGGTAAGCACCAAAATGCAAAATTTCAAGTCCAAAAATGCAAAAACTCCCTACCGTGGGAGGGGGGACACCCCCCTCCCACACCCTCCCCCCACTCCCCGCTCAGTCACTTCGCTCCCTCAGACTTGCCGCTTCGCTCCTTGCAATGTCTCACTCTCACATCTGGCTCAAACACTGTGAGGTTGGGCATGAGCCCCTACACACACCAAATCCTGAGCCCCCATATGTTTTGCCCCCCCCCCCCCCCCCCCAATCCAAAACTGCTTCTGGCCAGCCTGGTCACGACTATCTTAAAATCTAACCCCCCCCCCCCCCCCCCCCCCCCCACTGAAAGGACTTTCAAGCAATTGTCTTGGTCTCGAAAAATTGGTCTTGGTCCGGTGAACGGCAAATCATCCCCCCTCCCCCCCCCCCCCCCCCCCCCCAGGTGTAAGAACCTGTCTACGCCACTGATTGTAAGCATTTATAATATAATATATTTTGTGAGTCAAATATAGGCGATATTTCGAACCTGGCAGGTTATATTGAGACATATAATTATAACCAAGTATTCCTTAGGTCATTTTTGGCCTCGATAAAGATTCCCTCAAATATTGATGTGGAATGAATGATAGGGGAGCAGTTTTTAGTAACCCAATGGTGAAGATCAGAGCAAATTTGGATTTTCCATTAAAAAATTATGATTCCAGCAAGTTTTGTTTCTCGAGATGACAATATTATTTGCCAAAATCTGTGATGCCACAAAAAACAACCTTCCACTGACTTTGTACATAGATGCTCATATTTGATCATTCTTCGTGGATATGATCACTAGAACAGTTGCGTAATGCCCGGCGCAGACAGAGCCGACTCGACTGGTTGTCATTCCGATTGGCTTAGTTTTCAGTGCCTCGCGACACACATTTTGCCAGTCGAGAGACAGTCGGATGCCAGTTGGGGCCGATTCGACAAGATAAATCGGCTCCGACCGACCGGGCCCAACTCTAGCCTGATTGAAACCAGTCGGGTCGGGTCGAGTCGGCTCTGTCTGCGCCGGGCTTAAGTTTTACCCTAAATGCATGCATAATCGACTCTTCTCTTAGACTACCTATAATCAACATAATCAACATAGTTATTTTCGTGACAGTTTGAGAGTTTGTTTCGTACAGTTCCAATGGCGTTGTTTCTCTGTCACTCTGTGACAGCACAGATTTAGCAAAGAGTAATTACAACTAAGAGGGCAGCATACAGGATTTGTTAAAACTTTTGCCACATCATCTTTCCTGATTGGATAATCCTAAATTGCTCAAACATTCGCAGTTTCTCAAACTGTTGTCAATTGACCCATTTTGTTAGAAAGCTTGTAACCAAACCTATCCTTTAACCTCCTATGTTCGAAAGCTCTGCCCTGTTTGACACACATTTAATTTCATTAGGCTATTATAACGGATACACAGTTCTCAGCAGTTTTTATTCGATTTTGTAATGCATTTTCTCAACTGTAATGTGGTAATGAACAATTGAAACAAACTATGAACACTATTTCTAATTTAATATTCATGTAACCCTTAGCCACTTTATAGATACTAAAATACTTTTTATCAATAATTATCAATACATGAATGTGGAACCTATTTTGTAAATGAAATTAAAGGGGTAGTTTAGTTTTGGTAGAGAGGGCGCTGCACATCGCAATTTTTTGTGAGGTAATTAAAAATTGAGTGTCAAATTGGAGAGAACATGCAATTTTAATGGCAGAATAAATTTTATTTGGTCGAAATCGGCCCACAAACGGCTGAAATATCAATAAATGTATCTGATCTCATAATTATTTGAGGGCCCAAATAATTAACGGTTTTTTCAAAAAATTCAAAAAATGCTTCCATTTTCTCAAAAATTTTCGAAAGTGTTATTTAAGTAGTTGTTGATGTTGTCTACATTGTAACGTCAGTTACCGTGGAATTGCCCAGATGCAAAATTTGTATGAAAAATGGTTGAAACCAATGCCTTTTTAGATAGCGCCCTCTTGTGTTTTAATGGCTCTTTTTGAGTGATAACAGGCTTTTTACTTAGTCGTTTGTAATTTTGTATACCTTTGGAGCATGGTAGAGTTATAACTATTAGTTTATAATGTTACTGTCCAGGTTTGGTTACTAAAGTTCAGCCTTACCAAAACTAAACTACCCCTTTAAGTTCCAAACATTGTTATATGAATAAAGGGCTTGCATAGATAATAATTTCAATTTCATACCAAGCCATTCATGTTCATGTTAGATTTGCCATTCCTTTACATCATTTCCACTCTTAGCATCACAATGAAAATAATGTACAATTTCAAGAATGAATGTTCCACTAAAAATATCAATTCCTATAAATGAATAATACGAGTATATTTCAAATTGATACATTCAAATAGGCAGTGATCTTCATGGTAAAAATTTGGTTGAATTAATTGCAAAAGGTTTTTCTTCATTAAATTGAATCTAGTTTCACTTGAAGCACATCATCGGTACGTGTTAATGTTTCTGTCCATACGCATCATGTCAGCTTTGTAAACAAAAACTACATACATGATGTTACCACAAATATGATACGCGTATCAACAAAACCTTATTTGTATTAGCTAAATAGGGGTAAATATTGTGAATGCACAGTGAGTCTTACGGTATTTTGTAAGCCGTAAATACACATAATGTGTGTGTGCCTTATTATGTGGGTGTTTGTCATTATTTTTGTGTGCGTTTGTGTTTGGGTGTGTGTGCGTGTGTGCGTGTGTGTGCGCATATTTGCGTGCGTGTGTGTGTGTGTGTGTGTGTGTGTGTGTGTGTGTGTGTGTGTGTGTGTGTGTGCGTGTGTGTTGACAAAGTATTGCAGCGGCATACGAAACGTGATTTTTTAGATTCCATGTTGACCATACATTGCGAGACAAACGAATATCACTAGCGATATTATTTTCGATAGTATTTGTGACCTTACACCACAAAACGACCAATAAGTCGGAAAAAATGATTTTGCTGATTTTCATATAACATTAAAATAGAAGTCATTACCTTTAAAATGGTATATAATTTGTCATATTTGGACTAAGTAAACCCTTTCAAAATAAATGCCAAAGATATCAAATATGGCTGATGCATTTTTAAAATAAGGGAGAAACGGGCGGCTTAAAAGATCTGTGTGTATTCATGGGCTGTAATAAGATCACATTTATAAAATTAAAAATTAATATTTAAACATGATTTCTGATGCTCAAAATTTCCCAGAAGGTAGATTAAGATATGCTTATTCAGGAAATACCAAAATCATAAATCTCATATTTTGAACAAAATTTGACTATTTTAGCTAATAAAAGAGAAACTACCACAGCGACATAACGGTCGTTTTGTGGTGTAAGGTCACATTTATATGTTTTGTATGTTTTTTTTTTATTTTGTATAATGTAACCAAATAACTTAAAATTAAAATAAAGTTCCCCGAATGGGGCAAAAGAGAGAAATAAAAAAAAAAAAAAAAAAAAAAAAAGTGTGTGTGTGTGCGCGCGCGTGCGTGTATGTTCAATTCTAGTATATCAAATTTCCTTCAAAGGTATGCACCAGATTGCATAATTTCGAGTGAAAAACTGCAAAAGGACACCTCCCTCCCACACCCCCCCCCCCCCCTCGGGATTGGTCGCCCCGCTCCCTTGCATCACCCCCCCCCCCCCCCCCATTCTCAAAACAGATCTCCGCCTCTAATGGTCGCGTGCCCCTGTTTGCAGGTTATTCCTCAGTTTGCACTTCCAAATGTCTGTCCTGTCTTCAATCTCTCTGTATTAATTGTGTTACTCGTTGATAGTAACTGTATATAGGTCCATCTGTTGGTAAAATAATACATTGTTAACGTATAAGGACAAGGAGCGCACTTTATACTAGGTCGACTTACTTTTCTACAAAATGTCAAGATAACTTGACAAAGACCTCATGTGTGGACGACATTTAAAATCTTCCTTTTCGTGTTTCTATAGAACGGGAATAGGCTGACGTCGGTGACATTATGCGATGTTTTCTGCTTCCAATAATGTCATACTAGACATCGCCACGGAGAAAATGTCAAATTTCGGAAAGTTCCTCGCATTATCTTTATGTAATTATGTCTTCATACAATGTCATATCGATTTTTTTAAATCTCCAGTTGAACAATAGAATTATGTTTCTTTCCAGCCTAAAATGTTGAAAGTTGACCCATTGCCTATACATGTATACGGGGACCTATACAGGGTGGCCCAGAAAGGCTGCAACACCTACGATCGTTAATTTCATCAAGACCATCGACTAAATGTCATTGTTTTTTGTTTGATTGGGTAGAACATTCTTTTTCCAACAAAATGATACCATGAGCATTGATTTTGGGTAAGGCGTTTGGATCCTAAGGCCATTTTTCTGAGGCAATGTCGTTTCCTAAATTTGCTACTTTTTCGTCTCCAGCGATCCTCGGAACACTGAGACATTCTCGCCCCACGGCCTGCCGTAGAATTAGCCTTACATAAGAATGGCTCACATTGTCTTCCTTACAAAGGGAGGGCAGTCATGCGGTTCTTCTGTACAGCTGATTCTATGGCAGGCCGTAGGTCGAGAATGTCTCAGTGTTCAGAGGATCGCTGGAGACGAAAAAGTAGCAAATTTAGGAAACGACATTGCCTCAGAAATATGGCCGTAGGATCCAAACGCCTTACCCAAAATCAATGCTCATGGTATCATTTTGTTGGAAAAAGAATGTTCTACAAAATCAAACAAAAAAACAATGACATTTGGTCGATGATGTTGATGAAATTAACGATCGTAGGTGTTGCATCCTTTCTGGGCCACCCTGTATAGTGGGCCCCGTATTAACTAAATTATATGGGGATTGCAAAATATTATAGGGTACAGGTAAAGAAGTGATGATCTTACGATTCATACAAACCATTCTTCATATGTAAATGGTAATTTTGAGTATTTATTCGTTTAACAATTCACAATGGTTATTATATGGATAACGTTAATCAATCGTGCCAGTATTTACTGTAAATCATGTACTTGCAAAGGTCTAGTAATACAATTTCTTATAACTGAAGCAGGTGAGTTCTACAATTCAGATGAGTTTCACACAGATGTTAAGTTGAACTAAAATGTATGGAAAGCCATGTGTAGCATTGGAATGAAAACATATTCAAGAGCAAACATGACAAAATTTGAGACTTTTAATGAATTTTACATCAGTGATATCAAATCTACTTGATGAAATAAAGTAAATACTGTATGCTAAGCCATTCGTCTTAGAATGACAAAATATCTAAGCCTTTAGAGCAAAAATGCACATAATTATTGGAGACGTTTCATGAATTTTAAATCAAGGATATCACATCTCCTTGATGATATAAAATAGCTATGCTTTGAAAAAATGTACAGTATGGAACTTATGGAAAGCTATTTGTAGCATTGGAATTACAAAACATTCAAAAGCAAAAAATACCCATATTCAGGAGACTTTTAATAAATTTTACATCAAGGATATGAACTTCCTCTTGATAATATAAACATATCTATGCTTTCAACTAAAATTTTATGTTACATTATAACAAAAACATGTATACATTTTACTTAGCAAATAATGGCTTTCCATAATTTTAGGTCCAACTTGGAATTTAATTTTAACTCAGGATCTCTATTAACCCACCGTATATTGCCTGAATAACAAGACGGTGTGATCGGTTACAAAATTACAATGCTTCATCCTGCATGTCATGGTCAGCAGGAAAAATAGATGTTCATTAGACGAAGATACGACTTCTGCCAATCATGCTCATTTTCATCATGAAGCTCTCGTAATTAGATTAGTTCACGATGTAAATGATGATTTTGTAGTGTTGAGGTGCTAACAGGCCATCCCCGGAATACCAAATGGAACAGTAGGTCTATGATTATCAACGGTCTAAAACAACATGGTAAGTGTTAAACAGTGGACGCCATCTGATCTAACATTTGTCTGATGACGTGTTTGCATGTGGAGCTAGGAACTAATTTATTTCAGCAACATGAACATTACACAGCCTGTAAGCTCCTCAGTGGGATTACTCAAGTGTTACTTTAATCGGATAACATTTCGCAAAATAAACATTGAAGGAATAACACAATTATTCACCCCAACTTTGACATAGAAAAACTATATGCAACGTGAATTATGAACTACTAGTTTTGGTAATTGTTTGTTGAGTTTTTATCATTGTGTCAATTGGCATATATCTCGAAATCAAAATAATGAAAATATGCATATAAAAGTCACACTATGTAAGGAATTCTAATTCATTCCGAGTTGATATGCAGATATAGTCATATAGTTCTAGTTTGTTTGTATTCACAGGGAAGTATACACTTCTGTTTGATCTGTCGTGTTACTTCTAAGCAACAACTAAGCTTCAAACAAACATTTTCTTTACAATACATGTAGTTACCATGACCTGCAAAATATTGCATTTAATGTTCTGATATATAACATGATTAAATTGAATCAGAATATGACATATTCCGAATCATAGCTATACAAAATGTAACTTTTATTCCATATTGTTTTTCTCTAATTACATGGAGAAATAAGCGAATGCTCAGATTTGACACAAACCTGTGACATTTGTGGTGGGCTTGTGCGATTCGCGCAAACAGTTCCGAAAGCTTGTGAGAGTTCTGTTGAATACGGATGACATCGGTCCAAATAATGAATTTATAAATAGCATCAGCACGGTCTTTAGTCTTTACCTCGTTTGCAACAAACTCAGCTTCACAATCCGCGGCAAATTTAGCCTCATTTCCTGTCAGCCCGAACGACTCATCCCCCACTCTCTCCCCCTCTCTCCCCCTCTCCATGACTTTAGCGTACATGCTTATAGGGTTGAGTACGCGCCCGCTCGCTGAAGACTCGATCCCCTTTCAGATAGAGTAATCTGCACATGTTGTTTGTCCGTAGTACAGGGGCGGCTGCCCAACACTGTCCACTCCCGGTCGATAGACAGTAGTCTCGCTGCGTGGTCAAAGGTTGCGGAGGAAGTGGCTACATAACTTCATGACAACACTGACGAGTTGTAAAGATTATCTAGCACTAGCAAGGGGGACAAAGCTTGCAGGCAGTCAGTGGTGATGCAGTTGACATTACATACGGACGTTAACGACGACGACGACACACCACGACGTTAGTTAGTGACGATCATTCTGCAGTTTAAGTTTTGTGGGAGAAACTTGTTACTTGTTTAATCTTTCGCCATGTATTCCTTTCGAGTGTTTTTGATCCTGTGCGCCTGTGTTGTCCACGGGCAAAACCCTGGGCAGGGGCAATCGAACCAGAAGACAAATGTCTTCACGATGAGACCCGTGTCGTCAATCTACCTACCCCATGATTATGTTAGGGGGAAGAAGGCTTGGGGAATCAACAAGGATGCCGCTGTCAAGACGGCTTACGATATGGAATCCAAGCTGGCATACGTCGCTGGTAAGTTAGGCATGAGTATGTGTTTTTTTTGGTATTGTTTCAACAAATTATTTTACGAATATAAGAACAATCATTTTATAATGTAACCTATTTATTAAATAATTTAATACAATATTACTAAGCATGTAAATAAAGTATGATATCATTGTGAAATAAATTATATGTCTTGTTAAACCTATTCAAATGCTCCCAATTATAGCGAGAATTAAACAAGATATCACCATTTATACTTATAATATTAGTATTGATTTTAAGGAGGAGAAGATATATCACAATTATGTATGCTTACTAAATACTTTTTATAGCTATCCCACGTATAAATATGCACTATATGGTCGTAATATGTTGAGTAGGCTTGCGCATTATATGCTGCCCTTGGAGTTGAGAAGGTACAGTTATTATTGTATAGGTTTTGTTGTATATGATGACCATGGGTTATAATACCGCCAGGCCGGGTGTCACTGTCACATTTTGGTCGCTACCCTTACATTTGTATATATACGTTTTAATACTTTGCAAAAGATATTATTCCTGATTTCTCTTATTTTCATATATTTTGTTTAATAATCATGAAATTAATTTAACGATTCAAAGTATACACGATATCTAGCAAGCCTGAGGAAAGCGGTAACGCTAATTTGCCAGAGATTTGCAGATCATAAACGGCGATTTACTCTAAAAGCTACCCTGACATGCCGTGACATATCGCAAATCCCATGAAGTTACAGGATCTCTGCAGCTTATGCTTTCGTGACAGAGTGACTTACAGTAATCATGCCCCGCACATTTCCACCAAGAATCCAAGTCTACGTTATCCAGGTAAAATATGAATTCCTTCGACGGGAAGATCGGGATATAGAAACTCATGATCATGCGCGAGTAAATTCCGCCTGACACAAACGTATACATACTCACATGTATAATCATGTGCAGACAAACGCCCACAATGTACTCAAACACAGAAATGCGCATATAAACGCCTGGGCCCATATGCATGAAAGCCTGCTAGCTTAGTTCCTTGCTAAAGTGTATTTTAAATGCGCAGTTTATTGAGCAACACAAAGTTTTCCTAGTCCCCAACTATAAGGTTAGCTGGGTAAGCTTTAGGTACCCAATAAGTTAACCCTAGTTAGCAACTAAAATAACATGTGTTTAGTTTGTAGCCACGCCATAAAAAATAGACTTAGCAAGGAACTAAGCTAGCGGGGTTTCATGAATATGGGCCCTGCCAGGTAAACATTGAAATGGTAAATTTATTTATTTATTTATTTATTTATTTATTTATTTATTTATTTATTTATTTATTTATTTATTTATTTATTTATTTATTTATTTATTTATTTATTTATTTATTTATTTATTTATTTATTTATTCATTCATTCATTCATTCATTCATTCATTCATTTATTTATTTATTTATTTATTTATTTATTTATTTATTTATTTATTTATTTATTTATTTATTTATTTATTTATTTATTTATTTATTTATTTATTTATTTATTTATTTATTTATTTATTTATTTATTTATTTATTTATTTATTTATTTATTTATTTATTTATTTATTTATTTATTTATTTATTTATTTATTTATTTATTTATTTATTTATTTATTTATTTATTTATTTATTTATTTATTTATTTATTTATTTATTTATTTATTTATTTATTCAAATATATTTATACAGGATAGCCTGATCAGCAAGGATGCTGTTTTTCGTCAGGGTCCTGATAATATTAGATGATAAGATAAAATACACCTAATAAGCATTATGATTATATTGAACATAATTAATGCTTGACATGTATGGAAACCCAAACACACACACACACACACACTCACACACAACTAACATGGCTAATAATTTTAATATAACATCATGGACCAAAGCCTATTTATTCAAGCGTGAAATAGTATACTAATAGCCTTTAAGTCTAATGCCTTTAGCATATATTTACAAAAACTATGATAACTTAACCAATTTCTGGTATGAGTGACAATTATCAATATTCTCTGATCATACCTCTAAAATCTTAACTAGTGGGTTAGTTTGAACTATATAAATAGGAACAACATTTTCGGTCATCAATTAGAAGCAAATATAGGAAGTAGATTACCTTGAGATATTAATTAATCTCTCTCAAAATCTGATACAAACTCCAAGAGCGCTTAATTATCAGATTAACTCATCAGTCACTTTGACACGTGAGTTCAGTGCACCGGACTATAAATAGGTACCCCCACGCCGAGGTCGAATCGATTAGGAAAGTGGTCCTCTGAACTCAGTTCTCAGGCAGCTTGGTTATCCGTTTTTAGTTTGACCTTGTTTACATATTTGCAATTAAAAGGTATGATTAAATGCAAAATTCATATAAAACATATTAAGTCGAGTGAATAGAACAGATATAAAGATGTACTTTGGATGCCTATTGTTGAAGAGGTGAACACAGTTTCAGCTTAGATCATCCTAAGGATTTCCACTTCTAAATTTGCTTTAGTTCAGTTCAGATATTAATTTAGTTCTTCAAAATGTATTTATAAAATGCTAATTTTTAGCAGAGCAACGAAATAGTGTTTAACATGTAAAAAGAAATAAGTTAACACTGTCCCTATTCAAGGTTGGTTATGACAATGATAATTAGGTTATTGTTATCAATTATATTATTTGGCGCGTCCCTCGAAAAACAAAAAAAACTCACACAAATCACAACCGGTATCACGAGTATGCCAATCAAGGCAATTAATCATCATGATCATGTCCACAAATTCACAATGTGTTAATTAAATCGAAGACGCTGGTCACCAAGATTATTAACCCTATTTGCCCCGCAGGTAAGTAAGTATACAGTAGACTTAACGTCTCACGGGTTGTCGGCAGGAAGTCACAAGTTTATTGCCACCCCCTCGTTATAAGCGCCTATCAATTGGGAGCGGTCACACAGACAAACGTAATAATACACTGGTGCTATTTTGGGAAGCCGATAACAGAATTGTCTGTACATCCCGGATCAGCCTTATCATTGGCAGACATCTACATATTGTTTCCATGCTGCTATATTTCATAAAGATCAATAATATTGTCTTTCTTTCTAACAAAGCTTGATAGTAATTTGGCACTCGTTTGTTACTTTATAATCCCGCATGAATTCCATTCACAATTGTCTTGTTATGTAACCCAACGAATGACCCAGCTCATATTGGAGTAGGAGCATTTCTCGTGATTAATCATTATGATAGCTTTGGCGCCCATTGTTTAATCATCGAGGGAGATCATGGCGTGGCGTGGTCGGACTGACTAGGGGCACGTAACTTATTACTAATTATGTGCAAACTGTATGCATTCTTTATTCTGTAAAGGATTTCCCCTTCTGTGTTATGTATTGTTTTAATTACATTTATTGGGGTCACGTGCTCCCCAAATCATCCAGCGCTGTGCCAGTGACAGGCGACGTATTTATCCTTTAAAGGGGTGATAATTGTGTTTACCACTTGAAAGATCATATTTATTATTAAATGGTTATTGGCTCAGTAAGCAGGTCAACATTATAATGCTATATGTTATTTTAACCAATGTATACTCAATATAGCGAGTGTTGAAAAGTCTAGTTTAGTTTTTGACCATAATGGTAATCTGTAGTTTCGTCAATTATAAAAAATGATTTAGTTATAAAAAGATTACTGAACATTTATACAAACTTACTTCACTTGACCTTGCAATGTTGCTTGAATATGTTCAGTATTAAACTGTCATTATCATGAAAGTGGCTATAAAGGGCATCAAGCGTGGGGATGCTACACAGCGGGTCGCCATTTTGAACTGGGCTAGTTTGCGCGCACCGCATGACACTGAGCTAACGTGCATCACGCACCGTGCGCAACGTGTACTTAAGATGGCGCCGCGCATCTGATTTGACGAATCTGAAGTATTTCAATTATCATATCAATCTCGTTTATCGCAAAACGATTGAGTAAAGTTGACCGAATGTGCAGTCATCATGGTCATGGCAGTATGATCCTCACGTAAAAATTCCGGTTGGGATTTCGTTGAGAGCAGCAACTTAAACTTAAATTTCGTTGACAATTTATTAAAAACAGCAACTTAAACAAAACAAAACTACTTTAATATGTTTAGCGTAATCGGCATGAATGTTCTGCATGGGCGACACGGATGATCGACTTTCCTGTCAAATGAATTACTTGTAAAAGATTTGAAATCATCAGCTGAACATGAACACCATTGTCTACCCATGGTCAATTTTATAGTACGTTGTCAGCTGAACACAGACCTCACTTTCCACGCATAGTCAATGTGCTATATCACGTGACGCTGTTCATTCGTACAATAGTCATGTGATCTTAAAAGCATACATCATAAAACAACATACAACGTAGTAATAAGCAAACATTGAGCATAGACAGGTGTAGTGCTAACATAAGCGAAGGAAGCACTGCGGAAGGGGGAGGGGGCACGTGGAGGGGGTATAACGTAGGAAGTGGGGTAGCATGAGAATGAGGCAGTATCCCAAAAGTGACCGCACCTTTACCGAAATAGAGTGTACAGAGATTAACCGGGATTATACGTGAAAGGTATCACGTTAAGTCATTGCCGGCGTATCGCAGTGTCATGTTGTATTTAAACAGACACACCCATCCGAATTTTAAAATATATACCGTTCCGGGTCATGTTTACCTTTAAACGGACATAACATGAAAAGGACGTGACTTCTTGTTGACATTACGATGTAGGTATTATAATGTTGTTGTTTTAAATGTCGGTTACAGATCCTGCGGCGAAAAAATGGCAACTGAAACATTCGATTTTATATAAATGTTTATATTTTGTATTGCAGATCAGGTCAAATTTATAGAGGCCTATTAATAATATGATAGTAGTCCATTTTATGTACAGCACGTAATTGAATAACTCGTAAATGTGTATGTATGTTTGTTTGTACCCATGCATGTATGTTTATTTGTGTTTTGTGTGTTTGTTTACGTTTGTCTGTATGTATGTATGTTTGTTTGTATATATGTATGGTTACATGTTTGATTTGTTTTCGATGGAACGGGTCCTCTCATAATTGCCTCGTCTTTACATAATAATTTAATTCAAGTAATATGTCAATTTAATTCATGCAATATGACACTTGAATTCAAGAAATGTGACAATTTAATTCAAGTAATATGACAATTTAATTCAAGTAATATGACAATTTAATTCAAGTAATATGACAATTTAATTCAAGTAATATGACAATTTAATTCAAGTAATATGACTTCCCAAGTAAGTCTTATCACGAGTGCTAACAAAAATTACAGAAAATCGGCTAAAAGGAGGGAAAATCACATCGAGTGTTCCCGTTGCTCATTAGCTCAATAAAACAATCCCGTGATGGGCCCCACTATATATTTACAACTCATCTGGAAGCTTACAACATTGGCCCCTTTCCACCTTGCTTCCCTAGGTTTGTCTCTTGGAAACCCACAGGCGTTTGGGTTGTTACGTGCTGTTTATGCGAGCCAATAGCCCGTTCCATCTTAGTTGAATGTCGTCATATACTCTTCGATTTCGTTGTGTTACGCTGGATTTTATAATGTAACTTATTTATTAAATAATTTAATACAAAATTACTAAGCATGTAAATCAAGTTTTATTGTGAAATAACTTATATGTCTTGTTAAACATATTATTCTAATACTCCCAAGTATAGCGGGATTTAAACAAGATATCATAATTCATATAATAATTATTAAGACGGTTCTGCAGCTATAATTAGCTTAGTACTGTTGGGTTATGTTCTTCTCGCGCTAATATACAGGCCCACCTGATTAAGAAGATAGGGCGCCGCCCACTAAATTCAACAACGTACTTTCTTTAATACATGGGGAAGTAGGTTTTCATTGACAAAATGTTAAGTGTAATATAAGTTAAACTTCCGCGCATATTCGCTGATTTCTTAAATCCAATACTAATAGATATTGATTGACAATTAGGGGTTATTTACATGCCAGTTATGTTTTGAAACGAAAATATGAATTTTGAATTATTTTAAAGGGATCTAGTTCGTTTAGTGACATGCATGTGCCAAAAGGGGTGAATGGATGATTAAATGTGTATCTTATTTATCCGATATGTCCACTGAGAATTGTGTGACAGGTTTACATTAAATTGATGTTATATATGGCCGAGTAATGGGCACAAATACAAAGTGATATCCCCTAACTCATTGCACTGAAACGAAACCTGTTTCATGCTTATTATTGGCTGTACGATTACAACAAGATTAGCAAATCACTAGAGTTCTAAAAAAAAAATTGTGGATTTTGACAATTTTACTTGATCCCTTTAACAATGTATACGATATACTTTAATTGTCTAATCCTGGCAAACACAATAACCAATAGTGTCCCCCTCTTAATGTTAGAAACATTGCTTGTTCATCGGTCAAATGTGGAAAACAACACATCCAACGGCTGATATTATCGTGTCTATATAGATAATACCTACGCACGTATTATGTTAAATACTAACGAAATGCAATGCTGTGATAATGGTAATAATATGCGTTGGTTTAACATGACCTTTCTGTCAACTGAAAGCGAGATCGATGTTCATCATGTTAAGTACTACTGTAATCCCTATTTGCCCGTAATCGAAGAAAGGTCTTAAAACATTACATTCGCTTGACGGACAAAATGAATGTAATGATATACATTGAACCATAAGCGTATCGAGTGGGTGTTTGGGGTGTTGAAACACACCCCTTTAGCGAAAAATGACTGTTTGGGAGTGTTTGATGTATTCAAACACATCCCAACTACGCCACTGAATAAAGCAAAAAACAAATCCTTGAACAAATTCTGGGTACGACTATGCAAGGAACTAACATTTCGAGGGAAAACGTCGCTACTAAAGTACATCCTACCTTTATTAACAATATTTTGTTTGTTATTCCAAAAATCTTTATTCCACAATTTTGTAATTATTATTTAATTACTTGTTTAAGTTCTTTTAAATTTAGAGGTTATCATAAATTATAAAAAAAATGTTTATATTTAAAATCGAATCTCTTATATCCCGTTATTCAGAAGATAAGGTACTTCAAACACATATTTTTGTATGTAATAAAAAAAACGGTCTTCAGAAGTACAATTTGGACAATTATCTTCAAACAGAGTAACCTGACTTTATGTTCGGATCGATACACTTTACTTCACTTATAAAATAACATTGATATGTAACTAATGTTCTAAACATTTTCTAAAGAAACATATTTCGGAACAATGAACCTTGCACTATACAACATGTCCCAAAATTAATTACAACGGGACTTTCTGCAACGATAACTTTAAAGATAGTAAATCAATCAGAATGATATTTCAGGGTATGAAACTATAACTTATTACATACATCTTGCAGAAGACCCTATTCGATTTGCTTCAGAGGTCATGGAGAATGAGGATCTTTTGTCAATCATGTCAGATGTCCCTTCCCTCCAGGTTTTGTAATGTAAGGAGACGTGTTGTCCATTGTGTTCACGCGTTATGAACGAAAATGGACACATGACATGATTGACAAAAGAGCCTCCTCCATGACCACTGAAGCAAATCGAATAGGGTTTTCTGCAAGATGTAGGTAATAAGGTATAGTTTCATACCCTGAAATATCATTCTGATTGATCTACTATTTTAAAGTTATCGTTTCAGAAAGTCCCGTTGTAATTAATTTTGGGACATGTTGTACTTCCGAGCGACTGTTGGTCTGTTTCAACGTTTTCATATTATGTAAACGAATTAAATTTGACCCTTCCGAACAATATTTTAAAAGAAGAAGAAAGTAGCAAAATAAGAATTGGGAAATGTCGTTATAGTATTAAATTGTCCTTTTTGATCTGCTCTTATGATAAATAAAGTTGGACATGTGCCTAATAGTTGGTGTTCCGGGATTGTGAATTCCGAGGAATCTTACTATTTTGGGGAAAAGTGCAATGAAGAAGAGGTATCAGTGTCAAAATAATTTAGACAGTTTAATCTTTGTTTCCAACCGCAGCTTTAAAACAAAGTAGAGCAATGTATTTCTACAACACCCACAATTAGCAGATTAGACATCGAAATATCGAAATAACAAGCATTACAACATTCGTGTCTCTTTTTGTACAGTTTTGTATGTATGTGGTGTACGTTTGTGCGTATAGGGTGAGTGTTTATTGGAGAGGGGCCTTATATATTTATTGGTTTGAATGTATAATGTGTTTGTGCGTAGTTTCAAAGTAGAATTTATAATAGGGTGAGCATGGTGAGTGCACTTTTAAGATCATAAGGGAAACACAAGGAAAAAGCCGGATCGAGACTCTTCTCCAGTTGTATCACATACTAAAAACTCAACAGAATAAAAGAAAAATATATGGGAGTCTGTTTTCAGAATGGTTATATTTTCGCACTGTGCGTTTGCTTGTTTAAGTTGTTGTTGTTGTTGTCGTATGTGTGTGTTTTGTATGTCCTGGTTTGAAGTGCGTGGATGTATGTTTATATGTATGTATGTATGTATGTATGTGTGTATGTATGCGTGTATGTATGTATGTATGTGTGGGTGTATGTATGTGTGTATGTATGTATGTAAAGGTGTGTGCGTGTGCGCATGCGTATGTGTGTGTGCGTATGTGTATATATGTATGAGTGTGTGTGTGTATGTATGTATGTATGTGGGTGTGTGTGTGTTTGTGTGTGTGTGTGCGTGTGTTTGTGTGTGAGTTTGTATGGTTGTCGAAATAACTGACAGGTAAACGTGTAAAATGCACGGCACCGAATGCTGAACGTAGTCCTTGTCATAAGGGAAGCACAGGGAAAGGTGAACCAGCAAACGTGTGCTGTCTCCTGTTATATAATAACGCGATATGTCACTATGGTAACCATCCTATTCTCCCTTTCATCTCGTAATAACATCATCGTAGCCATGATCCAACCAGACAGAGGAAATTGGGGAGGATCCGGGAGGGGGTGCGAGGTTAAATATGAAGCGGGTAACATTTGCCAAAAGAAACTAACAATTTAAAATGATACGTAAATAATGTACAAGCCCCTAAAATAAAATCTCTGTATTAAAGAAGGAAACGGTAACATTGTACATCCGAGCTCATGAGAAGGTCACAAGAATATTTTGAGATTTTTCCGACATTCCTAATTGCCCGCTGTTTCAGACAAAATCGGATGCCAATGGTGATGGATTATATTGAGTCATAGTCTCATAAAGCTCGAAGTAAGGCAGATTCACTGTTTAGCTATATACTCGAACTGTATTGTGACTCCTTATCCGAATTTCAACTTACAAAGGATATTTCGTACGTTTTGATATTATTAGAGATAATATGATACACGTACACTATATAAACATAACACGGTCAATCATTACTAACATAGTGGATCGTGAACATAATATGCTCATTGTTTATATGTCAAAATCCTCAAAATCCGGCTTGGTACGAACAGTCACGTCACGTTCACGTTAACGTCACGTGAACGGTTCTGTACCTTTTGTGAAACAGGTCACCCAAATCTACGAAGTGTAGGGTAAAGTGACCCAACAATTTGTCGTTTTCCATGCCGGTAAAAATCGAAGTGTCGCGTTAACCAAATCGTGACGTGAGCGTTTAATCAATATTTTTTAAAGTGCAAACGCTTGTTACTAAGACTAGACATACACGCACAAAGAGATTTAAAAATGTCGACGAAAATGCCGATACCCCCTTATCAAATCTTTTCAATCATTATGTTTATAATATGTACGTGCATAATTCAGAGTAATCTGAGACGATAATATGCAGTTCTGTCATTTAGGTAATGTACAACCATACCACTTGCATTATTTGTCTTGTTATTGGAGTATTTCTAAAGACGTGTCGTGCGTGGATTTTGGCAAATGTTGATTTCCAGCTGAATTGCTACACGCAGCGGACAATTCAGTTCGCATACGCCTGAAGTTCCCGTGCTCGACGTCTGAGCGTACTGGCCCTTAACGGCGTTGTATGTGCATGCCTGTGAAAGTGAGTGAGTGAGTGAGTTGCAGTGATCAATGAGTTTAAAAGTAATAAAACAATGATTTGATTAATAGTGTTTATTTATGGTTATTGAATCGAGTCAATCTATAAATCAGTCATTTAAATAAACAATCAATTAATCAGTCAATCATTATAATGAAACAATCCCACCAACCAATCAATATTAAATAAATCAATTAATGTATTTGACATTCGAACTAGCTACTTGTAGGCAGTGGCGTACCCAGGATTTTTTCAAGGGGTGGGTGTAGGGGGGGGGGATATTTCGTCAGACAAATTGAAGTAAGCGGGGGGAGTGTGGGTAGGGGGTGTCCGTAGAAAATGACCGCAGCCGAGGACGAGACCAGGACCGGTCACAAATTTCGAGGCCGAGACCAAGACATTTCTTGAATTATGTAAGGGGGTGGGGATGGGGGTAGGGGGTGTCCATCCCCCTGCCCCCAGGCCTGTGTACGCCTATAATTGGTATTTACAGTATAGGTAGGACGGGTTCGTTCACGATTAAATTTACCGAGAATTAGTCTCTTCTCAACGACAATTTACATTAATTTGTCTTACGCAAGCGCCAATTTACGTGAGCTTTCATGAATTGCATATAGTATATCTACAAACTGTTGGGTCACGTAACCCAACACTTCGTAGATTTGGGTGACCTGTTTCACAAAAGGTACAGAACCTTCACGTGACGTGACGTGAACGTGACGTGACTGTTCGTACCAAGCCTCAAAATCCAATTGGAATTCTAGCGGTTCCCTCATACCTCTGTATTCGTTTTAACAATAAAAGCATGGGACAGGTTTCGTTTTTTTTAATTTCCTTTTCGTTAAGAAAATATTTACGATTGAAGTGTTCAGATATTAAATAATCCACAGGACCGCGAACACCGTGTACAAAGTGAGTGCAATGAGTTAGTGAATATCACTTTACATTTGTGCTCATTACTCGGCCATATAACGTCAATTTAACCACTTTTTGCACATGTCAATAAAGTTACTAGATTCCTATAATAAATTAAGTGTATGTGAGATTAAAAGGGTCATTTTGGAATTAAGAAGATGATTCTATGACTGTTTGTTTTTGTTTTTATAGATAATTTAGTTAGCTATCGTAAATATGAAACACGGTGTTAGCTTTCCTTCCCTTAAATTAACCAAGGAGGTACATGTATAAGAAAGTACCTCCTTGAAATAACCTCCAAATTTCACGATTAGAGCATTATCTATACGAATCTGCACTATATCATTCACACGCATTCCAACGAGCTACAATGTACGTTCCTGGTATGTTCTGTGTTAATTGCCTATAAGATTATGCCTAGAGGCCCTGTCTCTCTGGTTAGCCAAGGCCAACTGTTTTAATCAGTATGATTCACACATGGGTCATATAGTTAGGGAAGGTATATGGTTTTGTTTCCAAGCAGGAGGACAATGCCAAACGGAATTCGTCAATTCTTAACAATTAAAGGGATCAAGTAACTACTTTGACGGGTGCCAACATTGGCAAATGGTTGATACAAAAAATGTATTTCTGTGATCAGGGCCCCTTTGCTGGGAGAGATACAATCGATTTTTAAGTTACAATTAATTGTAAGTCAGAACATTTGCGCGTTTCAGCCAATCAGATTCGCGCATTTAGAACACATGATCTGATTTACAATTAATTGTAACTTACAATCGTTTGTATCTCTTTCTGCAACAGGGTCCTGGTATGACCACTGGGGGATGTGTGAATATTACATGGTAAATGAATGGCATATGACGGAGTAATGAGCGAAAATTCAAAATGATATTCGCTAACTCATTGCTTTGACTTTGTACACAGATCCAGTTGATAATAATACATCTGATCACTTCAACCATACGTACCTTTATGACGGAAGAGAATTTCTGAAAACCAAAAACTGTTCGATGCTTCTATTGGTAATACGAACGAATACAAAGATGTATATGCGAGCTCCGCTCGATTTCCAAGTAAGTTTTGAGGTTTTTGACAATGTTATTAGATACCTTTAAGGTAACAACATGTCCATGATGACCTTATCTTAATTATGATGCATCATGAGCACCTGGCGTGTAGAAATATTTGTTATCCTTTCATAATGTCCCAATATACAGAGATAGTCCGAGCGTAATCATATAGGTTTTGGGTTTCACTAATCAGAATTAACATGACGTATGAATATATTTTTCACTTTAAATACTATTGTTTATAGACGGAACGAAGGTCTATACATCCGTTATCCAGAAAATCTCATATTTGTTTCTGATCTAAACAATAATGAGTCAATATTAATCAAAATTGAGTATTTCCAATAGTAACTCCGTTATATACAATACATCAAAAAAGGTTCGCAACTCTCTCAGCAGTTAACGATATGTGGATAGGATAGAGTGGAAGGAGTCATTATCCTAAATTTCCGTCCGTCAGATCTCATCCATAATTTTATGATTGAATTGGTGGAGAGGACGTGTGCCTACCACTAAACCCTAAACAAGCTCCATATGTTGTGTACATTATCATGGTATCAATAGTACAATATTGGCACCGAATGAGTTTGAAAAAAAAACATACTTCACACACACATAAATACAGACAGACACACACACACACGCAATCAAAAACAAACATCAAATTAAAAGTACAAACGAACAGAAAGTCGCAAAAAAAACCCACAGGGAAAATAAACGCGTATCGTTAGATAATATAGACAATAATTACTTCACATAGGAATCATGTATATTGAAATAAATATACATTGATGAAGGAAGTGATGAAGATGACAGTTACTGTTTGTCCCACATCTGACACTCATTCCGTAAAACTTTGATCCTCGGAGCACGTAACACTTTTGATCCATCATTTTGACAGTACCTGTCTCAGCTGTTACTTTCATCATGGTTTGTTTTATTCTTACATTTGATTTGAAGGATGAGTAAGTATGCGACATCACCTTTTTGAGGAAAGGGGGGCCCTAGTATGAAAAGGCCAAGGATGATAGCTTTCACAGCCTTTTAATAAAATAGTAGGTCTTTATTGAAGCCTCGGTGATGATGCTATACATTATATCAGTTTAAGCCTTTAGCTGTGGTACTTTGGTGTACCTATAGTAAGGGAATTACACTATTTATAATATGATCAATAAATATACACACGGTCACGTCGTTTAGAATTTTACTTTACTTTTATTCTACTTCTGTATGTATTCAGAATGTCCTTCAACTGCTTAAATATGTTCCAAGCGCTTCCTAAATGGATTAAATGATCGTTTGATTATAACCTAGGTCGAACCAAGCTTAGGGCACGACTAGTCAAGAACTTATAAAGGTTTACCTTTCGCCTATACAAGTAATTATGTTAGTCTTAAAGTCTAAGTTACAAAGCCCTAGCTGCGAGGTTAGCTAAGGCAGATAACACCTTAAATGTTGCCTATAACGTGGGGATGCTATATACAGCGGGTCGCCATTTGAAACTAGGCTAGTTTGTGCGCCCTGCATAACGCTGAGCAAGTATGCATTTATACACACCGTGCGCAAGGCGTTCGCAAGATGGTAACCGCGCGTCCGTTTATACGAATCCGAACTACCTACATATTTTGGCGTTCATGACATAAAACTGTGAAAACAGTGCAATAAGAAATTGTATGACTCATTATAATCAAATCTCACAAGGTCAAGTTACAAATACACCTACTATATCGATTACATAGGTACCTAATGGCATTCTCGTGTGAATGCAGACTGCTGTGGTACATCAATCAGTCAAGTATTGAAGTGAACTGTAGTCAATTGTAAGTCATAATATGAACGGATATGTTCCAACGGTTAGTTAGTAATGCCCTAGGAGCTCACAGGTGAGTAATTATTTAGAAGTCTTGACTCATACTTAGAAGCAAGTTAATGGATAAAGTGTTATCAATACATATGAATATAATATTTTGAATATTAATGCTTTGGATTCGATTCCAATTCCGGATCCAGTGATTCGACGATGTGTGTCATTATTATGAAGGGTGGCGGATGAAAATTGTGTAAATGATCCTGTGTGTGACTCGTCTTTCGTAAGCTTGACATATCAAAATTAATTGCGTCATGAAGTACGTGTTGCTATTGTTTTCCTCGTTAGCCCTTTTCGGGGCTTTGGAAAGCTAAAATTCAAAACTTTCTGGGAGCTCTAACCCAAGTCAGAGGCCCTAAGGCAGGTCCAAAGTAAGTTCCAAGTAAGTTTTGAGGACTTTGACAAAGGTACTGGATCACTTAATAGCTTACATTATCGCACATTGCAAATGCAGTTTGACGTTATTGAGGAACATTAATTAATTGAAACATTGTCACGTGTCATACATGTAGTGAACGGTTTGACAGACGATGGTTAATCTCAGGCCCTGTTTTAAGAGCCGTTATCTCCGGTCATAAAGGGTCAATTAAGGCCGTATCCTGGGCCAAATATAGACAACGGTCTGACTCACATGATAGAAATGGACTAATTATCACGTGTTGAAAACACAAAATTAACCCATCGCCTACGGGAATCCAGTGCACCATGTGATGACACTATGGGAAAGGATATGCTTGGGACAGTAATCGGTTAAGTTAGAATGGACAAGACAATTTCATGTTATGAGCATGACTGTTATGAATGCTTGAGGTGGAAAATTATGTCCAGACGTATTTTTTTTTTTACTGAGCAGACACAGTTGATCAAACTTACAGGCATATACAGGGTGGCCCCCCAAAACGGAACAGGGCACTTCCCAAAATATAGTAACAAAGTGATTATGTCCATCGGATAGGGTGTCTTTTCCAATGAAAAACGATACCAAGAACATTCATTTTGGTCGTGTAGTTTTTGGTTTTTAGGGCGCTGTAACTGACTCCATGTCAGGTTCCCATTTTTGTCAATTTTTACCAAGTCAGTGTCTGATAAATCGCACTTACTGCCCGTCATATAGCATCGGACAACGAGCAATACGCGTGCCACTGTTAGTGTGCAGTCAGCTGTGTGTCGAGAGAATGGGCATAGTTGTTCGATACTATGACGGGCAGTAAGTCCGATTTATCAGGCACTGACTTGGTAAAAATTGACAAAAATGGAACCTGACATGGTGTCAGTCACAGCGCCCTAAAACAAAAACTACACGACCAAAATTATTGTTCTTCGTATCGTTTTTCATTGAAAAAGACACCCTATCGGATGGACATAATCACTTTGTTACTATATTTTGGGAAGTGCCCCGTTTCTTATTTTTTTGAGGGGCCACCCTGTATAAGCAAAGTTTTTGGCAAATTACAACATTGAGGGAATCCCTTTAACAAATATGTTCGATCATGTGTTGATAGGAAAGAGAAAGTCAGCATCTTGATGTGCCAATCGAATTAGCGTTCTTGACAATCATGGCGGAAATTATTAAAGGACCAAGTGTGAGACCCGATAATATGTTGTCTGCGTGAAAATTTATCACTTAAGTATAACGTGATTGCCAACACTATAACCCGCCGGTAGTTTGTCTTTAACATGTATAAAGTGATCTATCGTAACCTTGTTGCCCAAACTAATAAGGGTAAAACAATATGCTTAACTGTATTTTGATATGCCCACTTTATCTATAATTCTCGATTTTATATGTGCCCCTTATAATTAATCTGGCCAAGAGATTAATTGCCTCTGTCAATGTCGGTATGGTCTCAAGGTCTCATAATCACGTGATTGTCCAGCTTTTTAGAGTCTCTATTTTGATATAGATCCACCGGGAGGAAAAGCTAATCATATCTTAATATATTTCGATTTGTTTTGATTTGAGTTGATTTCCATTGTTCACAAATATTCCACAAATATGTGTGTATGTATATTGTATACCCATGCAAGTAATGTGTGATATACAAAGTAAATTATATTATTATAATTTAGTTGCATTTCCGTTACTTTACAACAGGGGCGTCGTGGACATGAAACGGGGTCGTATTACCCATAGGGTAAGTGCAAGGAAATCCAAGCACACTCAGTAGCGTTTCATCAGATGTTGGATAGAAATGAATGACTGATCAATTTTGAGATTAGCAGATATGCTGTATGTCATTACAGATACCCTTAATCGTGTTAGCATTTTGTTACACATACCGTATAGATGTCGAGCTTTTTACACTTGAGGTTATAAGACTAAACCAACGGCAACTCTTATATAATGAAGATCATGGCATGCACGATATCCACGATATATTACGACGAATAATTGGAAGATTTTGACCGTAAGACAAACATGGTACTTCGGTGATGTGTTGGTTGGTATCAACATCCTTCATCAAATCAGCGTTGTGACCCGAGTTTAAGCATTTGTAAATGTTTTATTCTTACAAAACACCAATACAGAGTATCTCTCAGAATGCTAATAATTATTTGAATTCGATATTATAGGTTTTCCCGCTCAATTTTACACTTTTTTCAATCGAATTCATTAAGGGTCATTCCAATTCACGCATTACCGCGTAATCGTTGGAATCGGTCTTCCAAATTCCGAATAAGTGCAAGCGAATTCATGCATACGCATACGCTTTCGTGAATAGACACAGAAGTTCATTTACGGGCACTCGAATTCGCGAATGTGCAGCCAACTGTCAACTGCCCTTTCGCGAATTCGAATGACCATTGATGAAAAGGTATGCCCTTTGTGCAAATTCACTTGCTCCTACGTGATTTTGAACGACTATTTACGAATTCGAATGCTGCTTTGACACGGCGATCGCAAATCGCGCGAATTCGTTTGCTCCTATTATCAATTCGATTGACACAATCGCAAAATTGAGCGGGAAAACCTATATTACACTAAAGACAAAACAGTTAAAATGTGTAGAGGGATGTTTATTTCTGTTGGAAATGATCGATAATTCATTACTTATTACGGAAGTATGTATTTATAATGCGAATTAAGTGAACTTTTAAAGTTCACTAAGATCGCATTAAAATAATTGTAACTCAATGTTACAATGTATACTGCCTTTGTATCGTAATATACATATCGCCGATGAGACTGTGAATTATCAATTCCGGTTAATTTTCAGTCACGAATAATCTTCAGATTACCTTTAGGCTTTTACCCTTTAGAACGAAGTTTAATCCGAAATAAAATTGGAACTGTATGAAAAACAATAATTAAAGAACAATATTAAAATGAAACCGTCTACATGGTCTAGGTCTGTTCTATATACGAGGTCACAGACGGTTTATAATAGGATAATATATTTATATGGATAAATGAACAGAAACGTTATTTATTAAAACAAAAATTGTTACACATATCACACAAGTTAATATTTTAGTCGCCATGAACATCTCGATAATCCTTTGCCTTTTGTTTGAGAAGCGTTAATAGAATTCAATGTTTTTGGGGGGAATTCAGTTGTTTGACTCATTCAAAGCAAGATTTTCTGGTGGCGTCGAACCCCATAATAATTGCCAACGATTATTCGTAAAATCCATGGCATTGCATTGTGGAACCTTGGCACGCCATCTTGATACAAGTTTGGCAAAAGACCAAACAAGGGTTTTATTTAGAACTAAACTATAAGCGGTTTATTACTTACTTGGCTTGGGTTTCAATTTCTCAATTTGAAACGTTATATCGGGCCCCCCACAAAAGCTATCGGTCACGATGTTAAATAGTGATGTCTACACATATCCAATTTACGATACGGAAGGAAACAATTGGTAGTACATGTTTGCTGTACAAAAGGTTTTGCACTATCCTATCTCAACAATATCTAAAGAAATGTGTTGTAAAAAAGAATATTACGCTTTTATGAGTCATCGTTTAGGACATGATTGATATGAAAATGAGCGCCAAACTGCATTGGATACCTATAATATTATACAAATGCATTCCAATAATCACACCCACACAAAATAGTAACAATTCAAAACACCTGTTGCGTTGAATACTCTTCAGTTTGAAATGTATGGACTAATTTGTATTATATCACAATTTACGCTGTCTCACAATATGATCGATATTTGCCATGCACAGATTAATTTTGTACGATCTCTCTCAAGGTGAAATTGTCACCTGTTTTCTAATTCCTGTTTTAAAAAGATTCCAATATTTCTAATAAATGGCGAAACGAGTGTAAATAAACTTATGCAGTCCAATAAGTGAAGGATATCGTATGGATGGTGAACTTAATTTGTGGGTATCTCATTCGTTAAGTACCCCATTCTGTCAGGTATTTCATAGTCTAAAATTCCCTATTACAGTCTATAAATGTGAACGATACGCCGCATTAGCTATGCAGAAATGATGATTAACAGCGAACTTCTGTTTATTTCATCACAATCTATATTCTAGTTCCCCTCTTCAGGTAATAAATGGATCTACACTACATTGTCGACTGAGCGGATATTCAGGTCCCAAAGGTCCTAGATAAGACCACACCTCACCGACATTGCCAAGTTGGGACGGACGTTACCTGTGCTGTACATTATTGATTGTTCATCTGCAGATACATTTTGTTAAACCAACTTGCATATTCGATATATTGTTCCTCTTTCCAGGGTTCACATTGTCGATTGGGCAGATATCCAGTTCACAAATGTCCTGGATAAGCACAAGTCCCCACGCCCTCTCACTGACACTACCGAGTGTGGTCGGCACCTCATATGACGTATGAGCTGTGCAGAGATTGTACGTTCATCTGCATATTTAGTTGAACCAACTTCTGTAATTCTTGTTTCCTTTTCTCAGGTAATAACTGGATCCACATGTTCTCGGCTAGGCGGATATTCAGGTCCCAAAGGTCCTAGATAAGACCACACGCCATCTCACCGACATTCGCCAAGTTGGGACGGCACGTATACCTGGGCCGTGCATTATAGATTGTTCATCTGCAGATAGATTTTGTTAAACCAACTTGCATATTCGGTATCTTGTTCCCCTTTCCGGGATCTACATTGTCGACCGGGCTCCACGTCCCATCACCGAAATCGCGGAGTATGGTTGGCACCTCACATAAGCGGTGCATAGAATGCTCATCTGCATATTTAGTTTAACCCACTTCTATAATATTCTTGTTCCCTTTTCTCAGGTAAGAAATGGATCCACATTGTCAACTGAGCGGATATTTAGTTTCCTAATGTCCTAGATAAGCACAATTCCCGCGCCTCCTCAGATTCACCGCGGAGTACGGATGGTACGTCGCATGCATGGACCGTGCATAGATTGTTCATCTTCAAATAGACATAGATTTTGTATAACCAACTTGCATTTTCGATATCTTGTTCCTCGTTCCAGGTAAGAAATGGATCCACCTTGTCGACTGGGCGGATGTCCAGTTCCCGAAGATCCTGGATAAGCGCAAGTCCCTACGCCCTCTCACCGACATCGCGGAGTGTGGACCCTACATCGCATGGGCGTTACAGGGGGAGGAGGTGACGGATAGCGGGACGGTCGTGCTCTACGACAAGTTCACCAGGGTTGAACGCAAGTGGAGCAAGCAGTGTGAATTTACTGGTAAGCACTTGGAGACAGAAGTTAATCTATCAAATATAAACCCTTTTTATGGAAATTCGAAATGTAATTGTGTGAAGAAGCTGTAGCGTAAATGTTAAATCTATTGAACAGATGGAAGGTGCCCGCAAGTAGAAAAAGCAATGCGACTACACGGGTGGGCTCTCAAGAAAAAACAATGAAATATTAGCTCACACATTTTTCTTAGAAATAATTTATTTTTAGTTATCATTAATTCATTAATTTAATTATGTACACACTGGATGTCCATGTCATAGTATGGTGTAAACAAGCTATAATGTTAATTTTCAAGGTATTAAACATGTTGATAACAAGTTCGAAGGAGAATGACTAAATTTCAATACATCGGAACCACAAAAATGAACAAATATTTAATGTTACAATTTGTAATGATGAACCTTGAAATATGTTTTAGGTCTCAATGCAAGCACAAACATAGTCATACATTCGCTCTTTCTCTTCTGGTGAGTATACTCAAGAGCAGGCCCTCAACACCATCACACATCTAGCCATTGCCCCTCTTTTGATGTATTAACGTGGGGTATAACTCATCATGATTCGTTTCCTTTCTCTTGATCTCTACCCTCACTGACTGTATGATTTACCAATTTGTCATACAGTTGGCTCCAAACCGAAGAGCATCAAGTTTACCAAGGACTGTTCGACCATCGTGGTGGCCAACGAGGGCGTAGCAAGTGTAGCCGGTACTGGGGCGGCTTCCCAGTGGGTAAACCCCGAAGGCTCGGTCAGTATCATCAGGCTCTATGGAAACAGACAACATAACCAGGGTCAGGGACAAGGCCAAGGTCAGGGACAAGGCGGGAACCAGTGGGGACCGAATGGAGGACCAAACGGAGGACCAAACGGTGGACAAGGGAACGGCGGCTGGGGTGGCAGGGGGCAAACACCAAATCCACGGGGTCCGAATAACGGTTGGAATAACAACGGGCCTAATGGACCACCGAACGGAGGGGGAACGCAGTGGAACGGCAATAATGGACCTAATACAGGTGGCTGGAATAACAGGAACGCGGGCCCGAATAATGGGGGTCCTAATTGGAACAACGGAGGACAGAATGCAGGACCAAATACAGGGTGGAATAACAGAGGGCAGGCTGCGGGACCTAATGCGAGACCAAACACGCCGAATCCAAGATGGGGCAACAACAACGGGCCAAATGCAGGAGGAGGTGGCTGGAATAATAGGGGACAAACACCTAGACCGGGTGGCGGTGGTTGGAATAATAATGGTCCTAATAGGCCTTCTGGTCCAAACAACGGTCCAAATATGCCTAATGGTCCTAATAATGGCCCAAGAGGAGGTGGCAGAGGACAAAATAACGGACCTAATACAGGTGGACCAACCTGGAACAACAGGGGACAAACCACTAGGCCCAATATGGGTGGTACAGGTTGGAATAACAGGGGACCAAACATGGGGCCACCTCCAGGAGGGAGGGGCGGGAATACAGCTCCACCGAATAGAGGGGGAGGTGGAGGGTGGAATAACCAAGGACCCAACATGGGTGGCCGAGGACAAAACGGTGGATGGAATAATAATGGCCCGAACATGGGCCCAAATAACGGGCCGAGCATGGGTCCAAATAACGGTCCGAACATGGGCCCTAGGAATGGACCTAATTTGCCCATGGGTCCAAACAATGGCAACCCGACGTGGCAGAACCAGGGTCCACCAAGAGGACGAGGAACGGGCCAAGGGAACTGGCAGGGTGGACAAGGAGGAGGAGGAGGAGGAGGAGGGAGACCTGGATGGAATGGCGGGAACAACCCACAACAGGGTCCATGGTTACTGCAGTACGAAGTTGCTCATAGTAGAAAGGTAACTATGCGCCCCATCGGCTTTATAAACTATGTTTTAACAAAAATAAGTCTAGTGTAAAGTTGAATAAGGATAACACAAACTTTCATCGCTTTTGAAATAGAGCATAATCAATGGAATGTACAAAAATACCCAATGTTTACAACATTAACTGCGCCAATTTTAGTATATGCTTTTTATATTAAATATATTATATCAATTGATCAAATCATCTATGAACGGTAGCATGATATTCCTTAAAGCCAACTATAGAAAGTTATTATTTCCTTCATTTATTACAGAAACGTCAATACCCACCTCCACCATCAACGCCCAGATGGCAGCCACCGCGCACCCCTCAGTTTCCCCAGACGCCTACCCGCCCCCCTTTCAGGGGCCCTGGTGTACCCGGTGGTAGAGGGCAAGGTGGAAGACCCGGATGGACAGGTGGTAGGGCACCCGGTCGCGGTGGCATCCCAGCGATGGGTCCGCAGACACCGAACCCACGCCAGGGGGTCACGATGGGCAGGGGTGTCTGCACGGGATCCGGAGCCGCTGGGTTTAACCCCGTGGTCACCACTTTGGACTTCACCAAGTTCAACCCAAGGTTAGTAAGCCTATGCTAAATGTTGGTATAAACGCAGTTGCATCATCCATGTCATAGTTATTATAGAGACTAAAGAGGTATAATAAGCAACGATGAAAGTTGACGGTTGGCCAACAGTAATACGTTTATGTCATCGCATTGATATTTAAGTGCTAGCACATTAATATCATCTCTATAGTTTTCACAATTATAAATAAATTGTTACAGACAAACATACAAAAGTGTTTAAACTGAGAGACAGTATATAACTTTTCTGTGGGTGTTGCTTTAAATTTGGCACCCACACAACCATGACAACAGATGATAAAAAAAAATATCCCAGCTCTTTCTTTACAAAACTTTTACCCGAGTGGGGTTCTATCCCGTCAAATGTAACAATGTGTTTTTGATATTACTTTCAAATTGGTTTTGTACTGATCAATGATATAGGAGTTGACTGATCTGCTATTCTATTAGGCTGTTATCACCTTAGACCCTGAGTTTCGAGTTCCTTGCACACTTAAAATAGCAAACTGTACGTGAAAACGAGTAATTAGGGTGTTTTTTTACGATCAGGCGAGATACTTGAGTATCTCGAATAGGGTCTCAAAATCACCCAAAATCAGGAAAAAGGGTATCTTTTTTAGGCTGATAAATTACTCGTTTAGGGTCTCAAAAAGATGAATTACTCGTTTAGGGTCTCAAAAACTCAGCTAATACTTCCTTAGGGTATCACAAATAGTTATCACTTGCTTTTAATAGGGGTTTACAAAAAAAAGATTACTTGCTTAGGGTTTCAAATATAGTTATGACTTGCTTAGGGGTTTACAAAAAAATTGATTACTTGCTTAGGGTATCAAAAATAGTTATAACTTGCTTAGGGGGTTACAAAAAAATGATTACTTGCTTAGTGTATCAAAAATACTTGCTTAGGGATATACAAAAATTGATTACTTGCTTAGGGTATCAAATTACCGATAATCATACTTACTTAGGGTGTATTTTTTGCACCACGGAAATACTCGTTTAGGGTGCTTTTGGCAAGTCCTTGGTCACGCATGATACACCCTTTCTATGAGGACAGACCACCCCGGGATAATTGTAATAACTATACATCTACATTTTCCACCAATAATTGATTTGTTTGTAGCGCCGAACTGTACACATCACAGCCGATAAGACATCCATACACGGGCCAAATAGGGAATAATCAATCAGATGAGTCCGATTTCCTTGCAAACTCCCATCAGCAAACTGTCGGTTTCATAATCATTAAGTCACAAGTAACATTTAGATTGCGTTTACCACAGTAATCAAACTCTTTTCGTTTTTGTTTTCCTTTTTGGTTCTAGCGCCGAAATGTACACAGCGCAGCTTATAAGACATCCGTACACGGGCCAAATGGGTGATAATCAGCCCAACACGTTCTCCCAGAATATGGAACCCGAGCACGTCACCTTTGATCCTATGGAACCGATTGCCTATGTCAGTCTTCAGGTAAGCGTCGATCCGCCGACAACTCTGACAAAATATCATTTTGGGCTGCCAATATTTGGACAAGTTATATTAATTCGCTCCTTGCTATTAAGATGTTCAGCACGGTGTATAGTTTCATTATTATGTGCACAAAATTGTATTTCCAAAACAAATCATACAAAATAACATTATACAATACAATCATAGTAGAAAAAAACATAAGAGTATACAAATCATCTTTATTTATTCAAATCAATCGAATGTTACAAAGAAGGGTTTAAACCCAGGTCCATGGCAGAAGTTGAAAATAAATTCTCATTCTGCAATTGGCAGGGTGAACAGGATAATACATACAGACAGAATAACTGGAACAGTTTACAAATTAACAAAACATACAAATATACAAATTTTCTCGCGAATTTATACATTTATGTAACAAACAAATTCTTATCCCTGTTTTGTTATACAAGTGTATTTCATTACTCATTACAACTCTTCATAAGTTTATTTTTTAATTAAAAAAGGTAAGTAGAATAATTATGCGATTATTCAAACAACATCCAAACAATGTATTTATCATTATTGAGAAGAATTAACCTATATAAAAGGTAGAATATGCTTAGTTCTTGTAGTTATTATATAAAGAAAGATCAGGAAATGAGGGAAGCCGGAAAAGCCCTGAGAGCTTGAGACAAAGGCAACCCAAAAAATAATAAATGTATTGCAATAACATACCAGGGGCGTCGATCCGTTTTTGATATTGGGGGGGCGAAATTTGAAAAATTTTCCAGAGTGACCACTGAGAGAGCTAAAAGCCCCACATTGGCATGCCCGGAAGTTTTATTATGCGCTCATTGAAAGTGTCTTGATGGCTCGAAGACCTGATTTTGGGGGGCACCCACATTATTTTAGGGACAGTAATGGGGGTCCAGGGGGCGGAGCCCCCGGAAGCTTTTAGATTTCAAACATTTGCAACTCCTATCATGGGTGTTAAAATTGTATAAAATAGTAAACCTATACTCGTAACGTATTTTTAAAGGGCATCGCGAGGGAAAGATTAAGCCTTGCATGAGATGGATCCACGTGAGCCTGTATACTATAGAGCCATCGATATAGTCTAGGGCATTGGGCTCCCATGAAACTAAGCAAGGGCGTCAACAACTTCTCACAACTGGAGGGGAGACATTGCGAGGAAGCGAAGCGACCGAGCGGGGAGGGTGTGGGAGGGGGTGTCCCCCTCCCACAGTAGGGAGCTTTTGTATTTTTGGGCGTGAAATTGTTCGATTTGGTGCACACCCGAGACAGAAATTTTACGTATTATGAAGTACATAAGTATGGAACCAAACATACATAATGACAAAGGGATGGGGACAATCTTCACCACTTTCAAATGTGGGGGGACATGATAATTATTCCAATATGATTTGCGTTCAGCGCATATATGGACCGAATTGACTGAAAGATATATTTTAGATTATTTTATTATGATTTTGTATCTATAGATGAGGGTTTAATTAACTTCGTTTGAGGTGTGCGTTTGAGAAATTACACTGCCCAACACATTTCGAAATTTGAGTTCCCACAACAAAAATGAAACTGTATGCGCGCGAAGCGCGCGGCGAAAAAGATATTTACAGTCCTTTTCAAACTAGAAAACGGCTATTTTGAAGATTAATTATTGATAAATGTGTCTTTCCCCTCTTTGGCATTATATCACTTGATTTTTTTCTTCCTCATTTTCGGAATTATTGGGGGGGCGAAATGATATGTTCGCCCCCCCAATATTTTCATTGGGGGGGCGACCGCCCCCCTTGCCCCCCCAGGATCGACGCCCCTGTAACATACTGTGTAATTTCAACAAGGTTCAAAATATGTCAAAATAGCCGGTCCAGTCAGTTCGATCACTGATTAATAAATGCAATCCCCAAATCGCTGGTAACGAGGACCTTGGGACTATGAAAATAAGAATTATTTACGATAACTCTGTCAATACGTAATGAAGGTGAACGGTCGGTCTGTAAAAAAGCAACTGTCTTATTATTCTTCGTCATCGTATTTAAATGTTCAATATTACCATGTTTATCATGTTTATTTAGACAAGTTTCTTTCTTCAACAATTTCATCTAACTTTACAGGAGAATAACGCTATCGCCAGCGTGGACTTGAGGACCAATCAGATAACGGGACTCCATCCGATGGGCGCCAAACAGTGGAAAAGATACGACCTGGACCCGAGTCCCGGAAATGGTTAGTCCAGGTTCTAAGACTCTGAATTATGTTACTCATTTCACCCTATACATGCTCCATATTGCGTTTTCCATTATCGCTCACATTGAGGTGGTACAAAACATCACTACGCCCGATGAATTCATGTTCTCACTGAGCATAGATATACTGGTTGGTCTATGCGCCGAGAAAAGTCTCTTTCCCTCTGAGGAATCCTTTAGCTTATCGGGACCAATCTCGTTTCAAGATATATGGTAAGAATGGTAAGGAGAGCCGAAATGACTAGGTTGGTTACAATTAATGGTTAATTATTCCCTTTATTCTCGAATGCGACATATCTGTGTCAGTTTGTCTTCATTTTTTGTGTCCATGTTGAGTTCACCATCAGATATTGTACAAATAATTATGTCAACTTATATGAATGGTTACGTAACCCAACTCTATTTCTCTCTCTCTGGGAAGGTATGGAGTTCGCTAAATACGACATCGAGAGTTTCAGACAGCCGGACGCCATCGAGACGTACACGACGGCGAATGGCGAGACGTTTATCGTGACTGCTAACGAAGGGAAGCAGCTCGAATACGAATGCAATCTCAACGCGTGTCCACCAGGAGGTGGCGAGTTCGTCGAGTTCGAGAAAGGAGATGAATTTCCTGAAGGTACTTATTATACAAATACGTACTTATGGAAATGAAGATTGTGTTTCAATTTAATAACTATAATCATGTAAATTATTTCGTGGTCGCAACGAAAATATGATAGAAAGGACCGGCGAAAGGAATTAAGAAGCTTGGGAAAAAGCTTGAGCACACATGGTATTAAACCTCAACGCGTGTCCGCCGGGAGGTGGCGAGTTCTTCGAATTCGAGAAAGGAGACGGACTTCCGGAAGGTACAACATGTACAACCATGACTACCTTTAATTATCATGATACTTATCACTCAACATTTCTATCAATTATGATCCGACCGTCGTCAGGAAATCGAAAACAATATTTAGCAGTATATAACATCCCTTTGGCATAGTCCTTCCTCTTTTCCTCTTAGTATAAACCCACTCTTTGTGTTTCAATCCTTAAAACAATGACCTATATGAAGAAGTTTGATTCGACTGACATGACTAATGACTACGACACACTCAATCAAATATATTTCATTACCTATTTTCCACAGATTATTGGTTGACGGAAACGTGTCTCGCGAGAGTGTCGAATGCAGAAATGCTCGACGCCTTCAGATTGGGTGAGTTGCTGGCATAATTATTAGTATTGCATGAAGTAAAACAAAAACAAAAAACAAAAAAGTCGAACCGGGATATGGTTAGATATATTGTTTTTGTCAGTTTGCCTCTGATGAAGATCCCATATGTCAAGATCGAAGTCTCATGTTTTCTCCTGACTCTCACCCTGTTAAGAATGAAAGTGATCATTATAACATTATAACAATTACTTATGCTGGCTAAAACAACTGGTAGACTACCGGGTGACTACCTGGACTTCCAGATTACGGTGATAGTGAATAGTGACCATAATTGTATTCACATCCGAACGGATGCAGTTTGAGGAAAGGAGCGTATAATCCTTTACTGATGCCATGGTGATGCCTCTTTCGATCCAACATGGTTCAGCTTCATTACAACAATAAGATAACTGAAATAGTGTACCAAATACTTTACCTGTCTGTCATAGTTTTGTTTTGTTTTGTCTTGTTTTTGTCCTAACTGTACTTATGAATTAATCCCGTTTAACTTATATTTTGCTTTTGCCAGGTAATCTTCAATTCAGCCGCATCGACGGGCGGAGTGTAGAGCAACCGCTGAAACACGACAATGTTTATTTCTACGGAGGTCGGGGCATCTCTGTCTTCAAGGTTAGCCACTATTACCCTGTATACCTTCTAGATTTTTTGAAATGTCCATAGTGTTAATACACGGCTCACCGGGCTCATGTAGGTAGGTCATAGGCGTACCCAGGGGGGTTTACCCCCCCCCCCCCCCTTTTGACCAGAAAATGGCTTTTCGGGGGGTTTGAACCCCCCCCCCCCCCCCTTTTTTTATTTTAGCCGGTCTCGAGACTACTTTTAAGCGGTCTCGACCGTCTAAAACCATGTCTCGACCGACTAAAACCTGGACTCGACCGATTAAAACCTGGTCTCGACCCCAAAAAATGTTCGAAGAACTCTGGTCTCGGGGTCCAACATTTTGAAAATTCTTGGTCTCGGCTTCGAAAATTTGTTACGGTCAAACCCCCCCCCCCCTCCCCCCCCCCCCTCCCTCCCCCCCCCCTCCCCCCCCTCCCCCCACTGAGAGGGGTTTTCAACTTTGAAGGTACTTGGTCTCAGTCTCGAAAATCTTGAAAGTACTTGGTCTCGGCTTCGAAACAAATTTACGGAAACCCCCCCCCCCCCCCCCCCCCCCCCCTTTAAAAAATCCTGGGTACGCCCTGGTAGGTAATGGGTTAACATGTTCTAAACTACAATCATGTTGCAGACCCCAAAGAGATACTGCATGAGCCACCAGGTTCTTGTAGGCAAGGGGCGACGTCGCGTCATAGGGCGCTTTTCAAAGTGGTTATATACATGTAGAGGCGCCGTTTTTATTATTATAGTTACTCTATTATTATGTAGTTACTCTATGGGCGCCATGTTACGCACACGCACGGGCGTAGACATGACATTGATACCCATTCAAGTGGGGGGGATGAGCTATTCATTCATCGGATTACATCCCCCCAGTTGAATAGGTATTACGTAACTCGCTACGCCCGTGCGCACACGCGTAATGTTGAGGAACATTCGGGCAATGTGAAAATCATACTATCAAAGCACATCTTCACATTGACATGAATCTGGGGTTTTTAACCAATGGACATTTTCAAACGTTTGTTTGATATTGAAATTATTTGTTTGTAATAATTAGTATTTGTTTATTGTTTTCATATAATTATAGTTTTAAAAGGTATACAATAAGTGTTGTATAAACAAACAATTCCACTAATTTTGATTGAAAGACAAACAAATTATTTCCCTCGTTGTTATTACAGGTAGATCGACAGACTGGAAACCTGACCCTGGCCTGGGACAGCGGCGACATTATCGAGAAGGCAACGGCCCAGTATCTGCCCGAAATGCACAACAGTAACAACAGAGTCGGCGATCCCATGAGCACGCCAGGCAGCACTTTCGACTCGCAGTCGGACAAAAGTGTAGGTCGATAGAGAAGAAATTTATATTTAGGTATAACTTTAAAGTAAAATGAGGGAGAAAAAATTATGATGTTGATGACACAAATTATGAGTTATAATGCAGACACATACAAAAACAACAGAGTTTGAGATCCCATGACCACCCCTGCAAGCACGTTTTTTGTTTTCAATGAACAACACTAGTCTTACAGATGATCTTAACACTTTTTCAGTCAGCATATTAATCTTAACTCACTTTTGAACAAACGGGGGTGCGGGCAAATAAATGATAATTATCATAGTGATACGAATGAAAAAGCTATAACATATTATAATGACGTTGATATATAGGGTCATAATAAGGTACATGTATAATAAGAGTGCTAATGGATGAAAACGATTCACAATATAAAATGAGTTTGAGACCCTATTTTATCGTTTTCATATATTTTAGGAAATGTCTTTACAAAATAAATGTTGGTTAAGAAAAATCACAACCGACCCTGCCAGGAATCCAATGATTTGTAGTCATGATGCCTTATCCAATAGGCCACAGGGCCGATGCGTGTTAAAGGGGTAGTACAGTTTTAGTAAGACTCAACTTTAGTAACCAAATATGGACAGTTACATTATAAAACTATTAGTTTTAACTCCACCATGCTCGAAAGGTATACAAAATTACAAACAACTAAGTAAAAAGCCCGTTATCATAAAAAAAGAGCCATTAAAACTCAAGAGGGCGCTCTCTAAAAGGGCATTGATTTCAACCATTTTTCATACAAAATTATGCATGTGATGTTTTATTGAAATAGTTATTAAATAGAGAGATCATCAACAACTATCTAAAAAACGCTTTTTAAATTTTTTGAAAAAGTGCAAGCAGTTTTTTATTTTTTTGAAAAATTCATTTAATTATTTGGACCCAAATAATTATAGGCTCAGATATATTTATTGATATTTCAGCCGTTTCTGGGGCGATTTTGACCAAATAAAGTTTATTCTTCCATTAAAATTGCATGTTCTCGCAAATTCGACACTCAGTATTTCATTACCTCACAAACAAATTGTGATGTGCAGCGCCCTCTCTACCAAAACTAAACTACCCCTTTAATATGTAAATTGTACGGCCCAAAACAGCTTTTAAAAGACGATGACGTCTCGTCTCTGACACTATTTGACGTATGACTTGTATATTCCCAACACAGCGGCCCTGTGACCCAATGGATAAGGCATCTGACTAATACGAATCGGGGGATTCCAGATTCGAGTCCTGGCAGGGTCGCATCTTTTGTTTGCTTATGGTGCGCATTTGCTCAGTCCCTGGAATTTCTCCATGTATTTCTTTGTAATGTGCCTTTAGAAACGCAATCGTTTTAGCCTTTTCCCTAATATATTCCGCAATCCCCATAAAGTTATAAAAGGACCCACCCGGTTCCGTATAGGCGATGGTGTAGGTACAAAATATATAATCTCTTGTATCGTTTGTTCAATTTACAGGGTCCAGAGTGTGAATCACTAGCAGTGGGTGATGTACAGGGAACAAAACTCATCTTCGTCGGATGCGACAGAGTCAGCGCAATCGCCATTTTTAGCATTGCTAGGGGTCAAACTCTCCCAGTTTTCGAGTCCATCATTCGAGACGGCGACTACGACAGACCGTTTGGAGAGCTGTACAAGAAGAGGCGGTTTGGCGATTCGGACCCGGAGTCATTGACGTAAGATTAAATGTTTATGTTTTACAGGTAAAGCAAACGTTGGAATGTTCGCTTACTGTTACTGATAAGTGCATAGCATATGTCACTTCTAGTCGTACATTTCCGCTTGGGTATCACTATTAACGGAACATAATCAAATTGATTATTAACTTTATGAAAAAAAGATGGCAGCCTCCAGTGTTCAGACAAAACGGTTTCAGAAACATTCATTATTTCCGTTATTAGTGATAGTTAAGAAGAAATGTACTATACAAATAGACGTGACAGGAATTATTCACTTATTCATTTAGTAAAAGTAAGCGAAAATGCCATCGTTTGGATTCCCTTTAGTTAATTGGCTGTAATTCGCAAAGAGGTTTATGTAAACCATGGTTTAAACCATGGAGCGTCATTTGTAAACTGACATGGTTTGTACCGATGCTGAGAATATACACTTTTTACTTTGTTAAACAATATTGAAGCTACACATTTGCTTATTGCTAACGACACCAATTAAAGCTTTATGATCTCAGATGGTGAATTTTATTCAGAACAGTTTAATTGGTTAGCCAGGATTAGCGGCCGTATAAGCAAATAGCAAATGTGATTTCCACTCACTTGTCCACAAGGGGCACCTAATAAAGTTAAACCTTGATTTAAACCATGGTTACCTGGTTACTATCATAACCATTCTTTGTAAATTCGATCCGTTAAGTCTTGAAACAAGGGTTAAGTTGATATCCGATATCCCCTTAACCAGTTTAAAACAATTATGAATATTCAATATAGCCATCAAATTTATCACAAATCACGATGTGTGTGTGTGTGTGTGTGTGTGTGTGTGTGTGTGTGTGACAAATTCGACATATTGCTCTTTATTCGCAGTATATTGAATTTCTTAGTCAATTGATTTTACTGAAAATAAATTTCTGCGATTCTGCCATATATCTCAAATACGTGTTTATAGTTTTAACAATAGGGAATACAAATATTCTATAATGATTCCAACATTCTGAAAATGAATGTCATGAAACTGAAGACGTATGTATGCAGTCATTAGTTAATTGAACTCAGATTGCTCTGCTTTATTAGACTCTTCCGCGGAAGATGACGTCAGCATCAAGTTTGTCAATGAATTCCACGTTTACTTGTTTCGCTCCAATTTACATTAATTGAAATAAGATGCGATTATTTTCTAATATAAAATACTTGTTTTAACCCTTACAATCCTGACTATAAACATTGATATGTACTATACAATCATGACAATTCAATGGCTATGTGAATTCCGTCCCACTTAAGTTAATGTTCAATGTTTTATTTCTCATGTCACCCTGTCGAAGGGTATTGAAGTTAGTTCAGATTTGCAAATCGGACGCAAGCTGCCATCTTGCGAACGCCTTGCGCACGGTGCGGAATACGCACCTCCTCAACGTTAGGGCAACCAAATAGTAGCCTATTTCTAAAAGGCGATCTGCGTGCGCATCTCCACGCATTATTATCTTTAAAAGGTTGTTTATGTTAAAACAAAGTCTTTTTGTTTGGTCCCATCAGATTCATTCCACCCGATATGTCGCCGGATAATCGGCCGTACCTCATGGTTACCGGGCGTGTCAGCGGGACTGTCTCCATGTACCAAGTCAGGGATACACCCATATGGATGTTGCAGAGGAAAGACTCGGGTAAGAAAGTAATCGGTGATTGTTGGGGCGTTAATAATCAAGATTCTTGACTATTAATATTGTTATCCTTTGTTATATCTCCGATACAATCGCAAAACCCCAGCGACTGCTGTGCTATATGTGCTCCAGAGATCGAGGGCTTACAATAATTTATCAACGAAACTAATACCTGAAGGTTTACACGAGATGCAAACTATTATTATTGACTCTAAATTGTACGCTCTTTCTCGAGCTTTGCACAACAGTCGGGCTTAAGGTTCTGTCAAAATCAAAACTTACTTGGAACTCTAGTGGTTCTTTCATGCATGCATTGTTATATTCGTATTATCAATAGAAGCATGGAACATGTTTTGGTATTATTACATTCCATTTCGTTATAATATATTGATGATTGAAGTGTTCAGGTTTTTAATTATCCACTGGAAAGTTATAACTGTGTACAAAGTCAGTGCAATGAGTTCGCGAATATCAATTTGCCTTTTCGTTCATAAATTGGCCAATATATAACATCCATTTAACGTGAAATGTTCACACATTTCTCAGTGGACATAATTATTAGATCATACTCATACAAATTTCATCAACTATTCGTCACGTCTTGCACATTTGTATCAATCATTCGTCGCTTCTTGCACAAAGTTACTAGATCCCTTTAAGTGATTGTATGTGGGGCCATCATGAATTCCCCGTATTGTCACGAAACACGTTGTTGTCAGATCCATTGATTTTGTTCCTTGCACATTATTACTCAGACTTCTTAGAACCAAGCTGAACCAATGTTTTATGCAATACACTATTTTGTCCATGCAAACATGTATTTTTTAAATGGTGCAATTTGTTTTGTCATCCAGAAGGATCATCATCTAACTGATTACGTTTTGTTTTTTGTTCCTCCATGCAGGGTTCCGGTCTTCATCCTCCTTACCGGTTGTTTTCCTCTCTACCATCCTAGCGATTGTAGCTGGCTTGAGGCGACTGGCATGAAGAGTCTACGGATTACTCTGCTTTCATGTTATGATTTACGTTTTCGTTAATATGATAGCATTATTGTATAAGCGATAGAGAAGGTTCAAATTGTTATATCATCGCTTCATTACACTTATCTATTTTCAAATTATCCATTATATTTTTATACTAAACTTTGAACATTCTATGATAAGGACGTTGACACTAAAAGAATTTATAATTCTTAGAGCAACAAAGTACAGCAATGACATGGTTTTAGTAATTTATCAACACATTAGAATTAATAACCGTGAAATAATTACAGATAGTTCATAAATATGTTTTTATTTTACAGTTATACATGGTCATAACATTATTGATTGTGTGTCTACTTGACGTAAAACATTGTAATAATGAAATTAGTAATACATGATGAATTGTTACATTACTTCTACAATTTTTGTCAACAGAAATTAGATTCAATCATACATCAAAATATTACAGAGTTGGTTATATTTTATAAAATATCAAACATGTTAAATGTAGATTACGAGTAAAAAATAATGTTGTCGGATGAATACAGTATATTAATTTACTATGCCTGTTTCAATATGCTATATGTATATATGTTTTCAATACAAATGGGCCTGCATGGCTGAGTCTATATTCTTATGATTAGAATAATGCAATCAATTACAATACATACATGTATGAATATGGAGAAATATTGAAGGAAAGTTGTACTTTATATTTTTCACAAGTAATTAATTTTGAGGCAATTATGTATTGAAACGTTTTAAGTCTATTATGACATACACAATACATAGTTTGTTAAACTTTCATAATTAGTATGCAACAGCAAGCCACGTTCATTTGTATATCTTTATGTATATTGTATATACACGTTGATCAATTGGTTTTATCAAACAAGGCTTTCTTACTTCCCAACAACATATTATGAATCGAATACATGCTGATGAGATTATTTGTGCCCTTAGGAAATTGTTCATACTACTCAATGATGTGCAATAATAGTAAATGTATATTTTTAAAGATATTAGTTCTCTTCTGTCTATAACTAGTGGAATAAAGTCATTTAGTAAAGATCATTGTATACAAATTTGTCTTGTTTCATTCATCTTCACTAAGTAGGCCTACTGACTATGACCATGCATTCCCACTGAGTCTGAAAACCTTTGTATTATTGTCCAAAAGTATATGGCCCGGATTCACAAAGGAGGCTTGTATACAAACCATGGTTTAAACCGTGGTCTACATCTATGGAGTGCCATTTGTAAACTGATGGAGAAAGAATGTAAAATCCTGACTGGTTAACAATGTTGATGCTACACATTTACTAAATGCACCAAATAAATGTTTGTCTTCTCAGATGGTGAAATGTGCTGGTTAGCAAGCACTAACAGTCATATCATTAGAACAAATTTGTTTTACTTGTATACGAGCAGCACTCCATAGATGTAGACCATGGTTTAACCCATGGTTTGTACAAACCTCCTTTGTGAATCCAGGCCTATGAATTTACAGGCAAACATAATAACATTAAAAGAACTGCCATGTCACCCTACGACCTAGTTTTAATGCAAAGGGCAAGGTTTTCCATATCACGATTATCAGATATCAAAAGCCATCCGCTGGAGAATATGAAGAAAACAATGACAAATTATATTATAAATATTAAATATGAAGCTGAAGATTACCTGAGGATTACCTGTAGCAACGCTAACGCAGCTGCATTAGCAACAATTAAACACATCATCAACAACAAAAACAACTACTACAACAACGAGTATGTTAAAGTGGTCAGGCAAACTAAACGCATGTTATCTTCTGCTCATCTCTATTAGTGTACACATCAACTATGTGTAAACCATTTGACCAAAACATATTTGTTTTATTTTAAAACATTTTAGTAATTATTTTTCTCCATATTGTGAAGCCCCCACCTCTGAAAATCTCTCCAAAGTAGAATTCTATTGTTGACCTGTTGTGACATCATCAGCCATTCACTACTCAGTTACAAAGAAGTTACCTTCACCCAAGCTGAGTGCCTAATCACAATAGCATCACACGGTTGAATAGAATACCAACTCACACACCTACAATTTCAATAGCTGTTGCTATGTCAGAAGAAAAGCACTGTCTAAGCTATTGCATGGAGGTATGCAGGGCATGCTTTTGTGCGGATGTTCTTTTTGTATTTTCATATTTTGTTAATCTCATGGTAGCTGACCAGTGATTGACAGATGATGTCATAACAGGTCAACAATAGAATTTACTCTGGTGGGTTTTTTAGGAGGTGGGGCTTGGCAACATGAAGAAAAATAAATGATAAAATGTTGACAAATATACAAAACATATTTAGGTCAAACCGTTTACAAATATTGAATGTGTACACTATCAGATGAACAGAAGTCAACATGCATTTGGTTTGCAGGGCCCCTTTAACAAAACAAACAATAACTTCAACTACAATGCCAACCTTGACAGTAAACTGGTAGGGTTTTCCCCTCTCCACAGTAGCCATTCCCAAAGCAGTGACTGTCGTCAAGATAATGTTCGGGGTGAAATTCTAGACTCGCTTTCTAGAATGTAACGTATTTCCAGTCCTTAGAGAAAACATAATACACCCTCTTGATAGATTAAGTAATATTGTAGGATATCAAAAACAGTCCCAAGGAGAAATTGAAGGAAACGTTGACACCGTGGGTAGGGGGCCATTCAACCGACTAACTTCGGATTGAGAGCATTATGTCGGGTTTCGCTCACTTAAAATACAACTTTAGTACTTGTACAGTAGTACTTGAATACATGTAATTAATGGGCCTAGTATATGGTCAGTATTTTCGGCGTAACGTCGGCTATAATTTAGAGAGAACGCTCTATGTATTTTTTTACATTCATTTGTTTGAATATTATTTCGCCAGTTTTGTTTGTTTTGTTGTTGTTGTTGTTTTTGTTTTTGTTTGTTTGTTGTTGTTGTTTTTTTTTTTTGGGGGGGGGGCACTCGTCCTTATGCCACCGGTTAGTTTTCATCATGCTCCGCCTTTCCATATAATTTATATTCAGATCATACCAATGAAGTATTTTCAATAATGAGTATTGGTTTTCCAGTCTTTAAGGGATCTAGTATATAACATTGTCCAAATCCACAAAACGTCATTAGAAATCGAGTGGTTCTCTTATAAACAGGTTTGGGTTTATCGAATTTCCCTTTCGTTAGAAAGATATTTACGAATGAAGTGTTCGGATTTTCTACTATCCACTGGAAAGTCATAACTTTACAAAGTCAGTGTTATGATTAAACAAATGTCACATTACATTTCCTCTCATTACTCGGCAATATAACATTCATTTAACGTGTAGTGTTCACATAATACTCAGAGGACATATCAGATCACAAAACTAAACGCTATACTAACCATTCATCACTTTTTGCACATGCCAACATAGTTACTAAATTTAGATCCCTTTAAAATATGAATAGTACAGTGTTGGCCAGTTTTCAAATACATGTACCAATTAGTTAAGTATTGGCCATGGGTTAACAGATGTGACTCTTGATGATGCCATAAAGCAGCTGTCACAGTGTCCTTCGTCTAAAAATATGAATTGTTAGCGATGGGTGGTCAGTGGTCACTAACTAACGGGGATCCGGTCAAGCTCACAATGCCACAACTCGATTACAGTTATTATCTCAGAATATATGAAGAGCTTTATTCAAAGAGGCGCTAACTCAACTTGTTCAATTTGGAAGAAAAGCAGCTTTCTTTTACCCATGCCTATAGGCATAATGAAAATGGAACATTCCATATATTTTGTTTGTTTTATTGTGTAATTTGTCATATAAATTATGATGATTTGTAGATATAGCTACGTTGCTTGCTAATAATGTATTGATATCGTTAACTCAGTTTTAATGGAAAATGGATTTAGCGCCTTTTGGAACTAAGCTCTTCAATAAGGAATACTGTTGTAACATTTTGTGTAACAGACGGATCATAAGACTTTACAAATAAAAAATGCACTTTTGGGGAAACGTATTGGTTTTTAACGGGTAAATTGACATGGGAGAGATAATACGGACGATCGTAACCATAGCTGCATGCAGTTACCTCATCGCCGCAACCATCATTAAAGACATCATATGTAGTAACGCTTTCTAAAAATCGACGACTCTTTTCAGCGGTTCATTTGTGCCTCGCCGTTTTCCTCTTACTAATAACAAAAGTATGAAACACCCCTTTTTTCAGAATTACACATTTATTATTGTGATAGTCTTTATATCTATGATTTGAAATGATATTAAGGATTCCGATGGTGTGTAGCCTGTGGGTAGTGTATATACCTCTATCTCGTTGAACAAAATGGGAGGGGGACATCGAAGCCCCCCCCCCCCCCACCCCCCACCCCCCCCCCGCTTCCTTCATTCCCTCTTCTTAAAGGGATCTAGATACTTTGTTGGCGTGTGCACAAACTGGCAAATTCAGTGATCTGATATGTCCACTGAGTGATGCGTGAAAATTCCATGGTAAGTAAATGTCATAATTATTACCGAGTAGCGAGTAATGAGCGAAAAGGTGATATCTGCTAACTCATTGCACCGACTTTGTTCACAGTTATAACTATCCAGTAGATAATTATCAATCCCAACACTTCAATCATACATATTTTTTTATAACGGAAGAGAAATTTGGAAAACCAAAACCTGCTCCATGTTTCTTCTATTGGTAATACAAATAGCAGAACTCGGAGAGTTCTAAGAAAGTTTTGTGGATTTGGACAATGTTACTAGATCCCTTTAAAGGGACTAAGTAACATTGTCCAAATCCTCAAAATCAAATTGGAATTATAGCGGTTCCCTAATACCTTGTTGTAATTATATTCACAATAAAAGCATGTGACAGGTTTCGGTTTTTAAAAATTCCCTTTCGTTAAAAAGATATTAACGATTGAAGTGTTCAGATGTTAAATTATCCACTGGACCGCGAAAACTTTGTACAAAGTGAGTGCAGTGAGTTAGCAAATATCACTTTGTATTTTTGCTCATTTCTCGGCCATATAATGTGACATTTAACTTGAAATTTTCACACAACACCCAGTGGACATATCAGATAACAACAATATACATTTTATCAACCACTCATTGTTTGCACATGTCAACAATGTTACTAGATCCCTTTAACTTGGCCCTGACTCATCCTGCAAACCGATTTGGCATTGTTGTGACATCTGGTTTTGATTAGGGGCTACCGGTATGTAATCTACAAAATCTCACAAAGGCTATTGTGTAATTGCAACAATTAGTTAACCTGTCCTGCTACGTCTGTTTCTACATGTCAATGTTTCCTTGGGAACTAGAGTAGCATTATGTACTGACCAACCCTTTAGAATTACACTCAGCATAGGCCTACATGTATTATCTAACTAATCTTCAAGAACAAAACAAATATCACCATTAGGAAAGTTGCCGAAAACATAATATGTCAAAAACTAGGATATTGTAGTGTTTTTTTGTTCAATCGAAAAAGGCTTTGTGGAAAGTTGCTTATTGATAATTATGTTTTTACCCTCTCTGGCATTATACCTGCCGATGTTCTTCCTCATCTCGGATGTGTTTGTTTGTTTGTTTGTTTGTTTGTTTGTTTGTTTGTTTGTTTGTTTGTTTGTTGTTTTGGGGGAGGGGCAAAACGATATGTTTGCCCCCTAATATTTTCTTGTCAAATTCAACAAGTGTGAAACGGTTTAACTGGTCAGTGGCACTTCTACTTTTTAGACTTAGGTTGATTATTAAGTAATATATGCCATTGTTTTTATTACCCGGACAAGAACAAAAATACAAAATGAGCGTTAACGACAAACATAGTTTGGTTGGACTCAGGGGGGGGGGGGGGGGGGGGGGGGGGGTGCTGGGGGTGGCAAACATCATGTATTTCTTATTTTTGCACAGATTTTACCCTCATGCTTTTGTCAGATTATTGGGGGGGAGGGGCACGTTTCCACCCACCCCCCCCGTATTGTACGCCACTGAGAGCGGGTTTATTACATGTTATTAATTATAATCGAATTATTAAACATTCTAACCTGCATCGCCTCTTTGAGGTAGGGGTTCACTCTCACGTCCGTTCCCAAGAAGACGTACTTCGACATATCCGGAGAGAATCGCGATGCTTCGGGTTTTCGGCCCAGACTTTCGGCCAGGGTTCGGGTCTAGCAATGCGAGTCTCAGGTCTCAGGTTCGAATCACGAAAAGAAAAACTTATTTTCTTTGCTCCTTTGTATTAAAATGATATATTTATGGTACGTTTTACTATTATGTTAAAAATAATTATTATTATAGTACATACCATGCAAATAAATAAATGGATGAATAAAAGAAAAAGCCAGCAAGAAAAACAAGTGATACACGAATCAATGAATACAAATTTAAAAATTTCCCGGCATATGTCACCTGTGCGTAACGATTATCGTGACCCCCTGCTCTGCTGATAACGCTAATTCTTCGTGACTAAGGCACTATAGCAGTATTCAATTACTACAGTCTTTGGAAAGAAAACTTAATTAATCGTTCGTGTCACGGCGTTGATTAGCGGGACTATTTCAGCTGCAGGAACTTGGCAGGTTAATTCGTTCGTTCGTTTGAAACCAGGCAAAGCAGGTGTATACTAGCTAATTATTGGTTTACCGAGTTCACAGTTTTGTGTTATGTGTGTGATAATGAGTGCGTTTAGATAGACTGGTCTAACCTAGAAATGGCGTTTTAAAACTCGTTTAAGGTTGACATTTTCTCCTCAAGAACATTATAATAAAACACGATTTCAACACATTGATTCTGCATGTGCTAGGTAAGTGCATTTTGATCGAACGCACCCTCAGATCACCCATTTGAAAACTGTCAAAATTTGGGGCCGATTTCACAAAACGATCTTAACTACCGTATTATTATGATTTTCGACATAACTTTGACAAAACATTGAAAGCTTTGAATGTGGTGCTTAAACATCTCTAACCATTTCCTAACTAAACACGTTATCCATAGTAATCGTGTACTTGTATTTCCACTAGTGGCCATGCACCACTACGCGACGCCGTATACACGTGCGCGCATATGATCCTGTATAAAGTAATCGCTTGCGCTCTGAGTCTTAGCGATAAGCGCATCGTCGCATAAATAAACGTCGCTCACGGTGCATACAAACAAATGCGTGATTGACTTATTGAATATTTTCCCTTGATCGTGATTTAGAGCACAACATTGATTTAGACGCCACAGACATTGGGGACATAGATTAGTGCGTTACCAAGTTCTGAATGCACACACACACACCTGTGGATACAATGCAGGATGGCAATACGTGTAGAAGAATAAATCAAACATACTTCGTTTGATGGCTGGAAATTATTTTTAAATTACCTAATCATTATCATGTAGCGAAATTTAAAATATTTCAAAAAACAACCTTGCCTTGCGATTTAATTTGTGCTATGCAAGATACACACACAAATATTACAGAATCACGAGTCAAAATATTTGACATTGGTTGAGAGTAGCCAATACAGTACTCAATCAAATATAGCCTCGATGGATTTTGAAAGTCGAATAATCCCACGAAAGATAATGTCACTAATTTGGGCAACGATTAACCTGAGTTCGGGATTATAAATAATCATGTGTGGAAACGAGTCATATACGTCGAAAGTTTGCCAATTCATTAATTTCGCTGATTAATCACTACTAACATCAAGTCTACATCTATTATCAAACGAGTGTCTCCGAATATGATGCTTAATATCATAGTGTTTAGTGAATGATATGCAATAGACTAATGCCTGCTCTCGCCACGTTCACTAAAGTGTAGAGATAAGGGTACTTATGAATAGGGGTTGTAGCCCCCTTATCCCGATTCAATTGAAATTTATTATCGTTTATGGCTGAATTATTCATACGCTATTGTGTTCAGATCCTAGCCCCCATTCGAATACCAAACATTTGTCATGTTTGGATGATCCGTTTTCAAATATTTATACCATAAAGCTTTTCCGTGATTGGGATACAGAGCGCAATAATTAATTGTGAGGCAACAGACATTAAAGGTAGTTCAGATTCGTCAAATCAGATGCGCGGCGCCATCTTGCGTACGCGATGCGCACGGTGCGTGATGCACGTTAGCTCAGTGTCATGCGGTGCGCGCAAACTAGCCTAGTTCAAAATGGCGACCCGCTGTGTAGCATCCCCACGCTTGATGCCCTTTAAGGAGAGATATAGATATGTTCCAAATATGATTCCCTATTGTCATGATAGTGCGAGCTCCCGTAATCTCCCCAAGGCTCAGCCGCTTCGATCGCTCGTCACCATCCCCCCACCCCCACCCCCCACAAAAAAATAATATATATACATTATGATAACATTATAGAAACATCACATACAGTTAGCAACTTTCAACATATGGTTGGATAAACTTCTTCTTTTTTTTTTTACTGAATTGAAGCAATGCTAACGGGACTAAAAAACATAGACGATTATTTTAACGTTAACAACCATTACATATCTGTTTAAACTATTAACGCTCAAACAACATGTGTGACCATTCATGTGGCACCATTGTTCAACATTGTTATTAAAAAAAAAAAAAAAGAAGGAAAGACGTCGTCGGCGATACAGTTTAGCAAAATTAGGGGTCGTATCTTTAAAACAATTGATGACACTATTATGGATACATGTTATACATGTGTCACGTGGTACAATAGTACATTAGTGCCAACACACTAGCAATTTGCTAACATATATAGCACATTGAAAAATATATGAGTAACTGTGTGATTATGTAGCTATAAAGTGCACATCAGATTCGTTTTTAACATTTTGCTTTCATTGTGTATTCTTGGCTCAGATGTACTAAATTGTTTCGCTTCCAAGAAAAATAAAGTCAATAGGGATCAAAGAACATGAAACTGTGAAATGAATATTAAATGTTGTGTATACACTCATCACAATCATTTTAATACTTTGGATATTGTTCGTCGGGCGGGACTGAACATGTTTTTAAATACAGAATAAATATTGAATAAAACAATTTTAACACAGACTGAAATTATTTAATAACAAGTTAAATTTTTTTTTTTTTTTTTGTCCACAACAATGTTGACTATTCAAGGTTGAATAAAAACACTTCAACTTTACACAACTGCAATACTCGTTTTACCACACGTCTCTTACAAGTCAATAACTCTTTAATTTGTTTGTTTTTAATCAATCATATTCCAACCGGAACGTGGTAGACTGACTTTGAACGAAAACACAGTACATGTACTTATACAACACAACATTTCGCAGTGTGCTATCATGTACATGTCGTGTTGGTGGTTATTGGTTTTGGCTGGGGTGACTCAAGTTAAATCGACGGAAACTTTTGATGAAATATTAATTAGAATTATGAATCGATAAAAGACGTCTACTGGATTATGTAATTATCGCCTGAAGTCTTCGATTGAGTCATTTGACGTGGTTGATGACGTATCCAGAGGAAGTGATTAAACAAATTGGGGGTTCAAAGTGGGGTTAAACATGTAAAACCAAGGTAAACTTTCACACATCAATTAATCAAATGAAACTATAATTCTATTTAAAGTGACGCAATGTCAACAGTAAATAATAAATCTCATGAACATAATAAACAAGTATCTTGTATAGTGTTAATTTTAAAGAACGTATTATTTTGAATATCAATTCCTCAATTCCTGTTTAAATTACATTTAAAAAAACAGCATACGGTACAGACTACAGCAATATACTTTAAAACGTATATTCAGTATTACCACACCAAATCAAATTGTTAAATGATAATTTATTGACTAACCATTGTACGCCTACTAGGCTATGATTATCAATCAAATACATTTGATAATCAAACTCATCATCTTAAAAGAGAAAGCTCGAAAGACTTTTTTTTAAATCATCGAATAAATCTGGGCCCCAGATTTATTCCGATCGGATATAATATGTATTGATATTTCAGCCGTTTCTGAACCGATTCTGATCAAATAAAGTTTATTCTGCCATTAAAATGTTATGCTATTTCAAATTTTACACTCAATTTTTTCATTACCACACCCACAAAATTATTTCGTGCAGTGCCCTCTAAAAACTCAACCCCCCCCCCCCCCCCCCTTTAACAATAGCCATGTGTTGGGGCAGAAATTGGAATATTTCAAACACGTTGCTCTACCTTCTCGTAAGTGGTACGAAAACGCGAGTCCTGCCACGTATTGTGAGATCGAATCTCCTGTAGATCCCCCAGTAAAGATGGTGAAATGAACGTGAAGGGATGGGGATACACCAACGATAATGACGACACCAAGCATGCCAACTGCGAATGTGGCTCCTCACTCCAGACGATGTCACACCTACTCCGATGCCCAGCCCTTGAGGAGTAGTGCTGAATTTAAGACCTTATGACAGCTAATGATACCACAGGCAGGACAAGATGCCATTTCCTGAAACGTATAGATGCAGGCTGGATGTCATGAAAAACGTTTACAGTCAAAGGTTTGTCAACACATGAAACGAACTTCCATTAAGTGTAGTCGAAGACCCGTCACTTCTAAATTTAAAGAAACAATTACGATTATCTAACTTCGGTTTTTAAAATTGGACCAAAAAAGGCCCCCTAAATCCCTGCCAGGCAGAACTGTCTAAGCTCGCGATGATGATGGTGGTGAGGTGTGTATATTCATTTTATGTTGAAGGTATGTTAAAGGTGAAGGCTGTAAGCTGTGCCCTATCCTGCCCTAACATTATTTTGATGAGCAGATGAAGGACATGAAAGAAGAGGATCCGCCCCGTAGACACGCCATCGGCCACATCCGTTGCGTCAGTTGCATGTCATAGCATAATTATCAATTTTAAAGATCCCACATGTCGCGATTATCTTTTACTAAAATGTAGACCATGTAGCCATAATTACCCAATTATACTTTATGATCGGTCAGCAAGCTTCTATAGTTCAACGGGTTGTTTCTGTCATTGCTTTTTGCTAGATTGACAGGCTAGGATGTTAAACTGGATTTGTTTTTTTCTTCATGAGTAGTATAATACATGCTCCCTCTTAAATGTGCATTAAAGGGGACCACTAGGCAAAGAACAACACACAGTCTTATGATTTGGTATCGTTTTGTGATATCAAATAGATACCCAACATTTTGCAAAGGGTTGTGTAATTCATAAACAAAGCAATTAATTACCACCACTTACAGAACCACTGTTATTTCCTGGTTCCGTACGGGCAAAACATTTGCAAGTGCGCCAATGCTATTCACGCGTACGTTTGGAGACAATAGAATCCCGGACGATTCGTTCGCTCTGGACAAATTAGTCTTCGTAATTCAGACCCATGAACGCATGCTTTAGAATGGTGATGCTTTATCCAATTATATATTTTTTTCTGGAAACATATCTTTGTGAACTTGTTGATGGAATGGATTACTAAAAGTGTTACCTTTCATTTATAACAGTATTATTTTGGGGCGATGGTACCCTTTAAATCTTCTTCCTGGCTTGTAAAATACTCGTTGCAGAAGTCATAGTTTCGGTATTATCAGGGTGGTATGTCATGTGACAAACTATTACACTTTAGAAAAATGTGATTTTCACTTTTATTTGTCCACAACCAGCACTTCACTCATGACAAATACAACATAAAGAACTTTTGCCACGGTGATAATGATGCCCCGACACATGTGTTCAGAATTATTGTCCAAGTCAATGACGGTCGTTGTAACTTTCATTCCGTATTAGTATTGTAAGCTCCTCTAAAATAAATGATTAGGACATTCTAAATATTTATTTTGTATAATTCACACATCAACTTTTATATTCCGTTTTGTAAAGCCTTTATCTTCAAATCGTCAGTAAGGTTTTGTTTGTATTCATCTTCAGTATTAAAGATAGAAGCTAATATATTGCATGTATACATCTTACGTATCATTATAAAACCATACTGAAATAGGGAGGCTACACAAATTTATAGATGTTTGAAATAAATTATAAAGTTTAATATACGATATAGAAATCCAAATAACATACATGAGCATTAATATACAAAGGAATCTAGAAATGCAATCGATTGTTAAACTGTAACATTATATATATGGTTAATCCCAATATGGATTGTTAGCTCAATTGTGGAGGAAAGCACAATACTTATCATATTTTGGCAACTTAATTATCGGTACCTTGAAATCATGCATTATGCATTATGCGCTATGATAGCCTCGACTAGCCTGCTTGGCTATTGCTGTGTTTTTTTACAACTATAATGTTCTATTACTTTCAGCTATTGTGTGATTTATATATTTTTGTTAACGATGTTGTTGTTTGGTAAAATAAATTTAATTTCATTTCATTTAATTTCATTTCATATAGTGTTCACCCCTAGAATATACCGCAAAATCAAATCGTAATACAATACCAGCACGCCGATTGGAGGGTTGATTGTTGATTGTTGATTGTTGATTGTTGATTGTTTTTGAGAGACACCTGCATGCATGTCTATAGAGGCCTACAGGTTCCGATTTCCCAGGGACACCTCAACCCCTCATTGCCCCCTCCTTCCCCCCTCCTTCCCCCCTCCTTCCTCCCTCCTTCCCCCTCCTTCCCCCTCTAGTTCTCATGATCAAAATCCCTCTTAACAGTTGCGTCACTATGGGGCACGAGCTTCCCCATACGAGCCCACACAATAAATCAATACAACATAAGCCTTAAGGGCAAACCAGGGGGGGTAAACTCAGCCGCCATGATGGTTAGGTATGTATGCGATTAGAAGCAGTTTAGCTACGTCACAAAACGTCATCAAAAGTATGACAGGCTGTGTATTTCGAAATTGATCTGGAATTTAATAATAAAATACATCCCATTGAGCGGTGAAATATTCACCACCTCTTTATCTAGCGTAATCAATTTGTGTTGCCCTTTTCTACCCCATTAATAAGAGCACTTTTTTAGTTACATTTTGTGTTAAATACTGTTTATGATTGCTCAATATTTGCAGAAGGGTCGCTCTTCATACACGGATCACTGTCTCAGCCAAGGGCAAAAATTGTTTACAAATTCATCGCGCGCAAAATCACAAATGTACGCGCTAATTACATCTTTGCCATAGAAAACGTACAGTGTGAGTGCGCTTGGTAAAGTGCGCGCCTTACGCACATTCTTATTGTTTCGTCATATTATTTCCCCACAATGCAGTTTTGTGACGAACTTCCTCCGTTCAATACTGCTCGTAAACACGACCGTCAGCCCGCCATTGTTTTATGTACAAAGGGTATGGGGTACGGTACCTACGGGCAATACAGTTTACCTTCTAGTTCTACAACGGCAGTGTTGGAGTCATACTTCTATGGGGCAAACACATGAACAAGTAAGAAACAAATAGAGTGTGCCCCACGCAAACAAATGCGCGTTCCCTCAGCCCATCCCCCTCCCACCCCCTCCATCAGTTGAACCACGATATCCACACCACTGTCTTTTGTAATGAATCATCACTAAAGCCGATGACACACGCCCCACATCTGTAGACGCGTGCGTGTTCGGGGTAAGGTGAGTTATCATGGCAAGACTGTCTAGTTGATTGCCCTCTTGTATGTTGTTATTTTCAACACACCATTCAAATAAGGAGGGGGTAAAAAGAAATAAACATAATTATGTTATTATATATTTAGAGAAATAGATAGATAGATAGATAGATAGATAGATAGATAGATAGATAGATAGATAGATAGATAGATAGATAGATAGATATATAGATAAATCGATAGATAGATAGATAGATATATAGATATATAGATAGATAGATAGATAGATAGATAGATATATACATAGATAGATAGATAGATAGATAGATAGATAGATATATAGATATATAGATAAATAGATAGATAGATAGATAGATAGATAGATAGATAGATAGATAGATAGATAGATAGATAGATATAAAGGAAGAACAGCATTTTAAAGATCTGATCTGACAATCAATGGAGCGATTAAGCGATTAACGGAAGCAACAACCAAATATAACAAAATACAACAGTAAAATGTATTGATAGATTAATAATCATTAGTTAATTGTAGTTGAAGGACAGTAATTGTGTTGTCGCGAGAATTGCTTAAATTTACCTCGATTCTTAGCTTAGTATGATATTAAGAATTTTATAGACAATAAGGACCGATGATGATAATAAAATCCAAATACCTTTGACAATGCGAAGGACATTTTGCTATAACGTGTGACATAATCATATTGACCAACATATTTGTTTAAAATCCTTGAATTAATTGTTTTCTTGTATTCATTTCATGTATGACGTTAATCGAAATGGATTTAACCTTGGTTAAATCGTGGTTAAACGGATAAAAGAACACAACTTCCCGAAATGAGGCCTGCGTTAAAAGACTACGTATCCATGACTCGCAGCCAATGAGAGACGAGTTTGTCAACTTTGCGCGGGCTAACTTCGTAGTATTATTAGCGCGCGGCCCGGCGGAGTGAATCACGTAATGGTAATGAATTGAATTACGTTGAAAACTTGGGAGAAGTCGATTGCGGGGCAATACGCGCGCTGTCTCGACCACAGTTTTTTTTTATCTGATCTTTGAAGTTGGACGATCACCAGCAAACTACGAATTTGGTATCAAATATAAGAGAACCCGTAGTCATCTTTCAGTAGCTATTTTGTTCATCGGACGCTAAAGACGCAAACGAACGAAAATGCAGCTGGCCGGTTGTTTATTACTAGCGGGAGTCTCGTTACTCGCCCTGCCCGCAGTGCTGGGCGTTTGTCCGCCGAAGGACAGGATTATGATATCGGGATGGTTCGAATTTGGAAGAGCATGCATCGGGTAAGAAAACAAAACTTTTAATATTAACGGTATTCATGTTACCGTTGCTTTCGTGAAGTCCTTTAATGTCATTTCACTCGTTCTGTCATTTTCGTACATGCACACTAATTAGAACTGGTGTGTCTGGTTGTTCAATTTACCCGCTTTTAATTTTGTTTCATGAATACCCATTAAAACGATATTAATTTGCAGGATTCGTGTCAATAAAAATGTTATACTTGAAAGTAATGTGCCACCACGCAAAAAGAGAATAATCCATCGTCTGTTGCTTATTGACAACTATTACCAGTGACCGCGGAACCGGGGGGGGGGGGGGGGGGGGGGCTGCAGCCCCCCCCCCCCCCCCCCCCCCACTTTCTTGGCTTAAAACAAAGAAATACATAAGCATAAAATAACAATTATTATAACAATTAAAATGTGGTCAGCCCCCCCCCCCCCCTCCACTTTCAAAACCTTCCGCGGCCCCTGTATTACTATAATATAGTAATCATCATCATAATCCTGAAACGTACACTATACATTTTCACTTCAATTTAGTTTTCTTCCTTAGCATGCAAAGAGCAAACGGGGGTATAGACAAAGGCATAAACCATGATCATAATTATATAGAACGTATACATGTACTTGGTATAGTCCCGAATCCCTTGGCATTAGACTCCCGAATTAGACTTTTGATGTAACTCTGTTGACTCTATCGAGGCCATTTGTCAGATTTAATATTGAGACCTCCATTTCGATGACACACTTGTCTGGATACGCCTACAGATCAACATGATCAAGGGGTTATACTATTAAATGGCTAAAGGGTTAGTTAAGGGAGGTAGGGATGATGGGTGCACCCCCCCCCCCCCCCCCCCCCCGATAGTTATATTGCAAATTTAGGACTGGAAATTAAGTAACTGATGAGAAAATTGCCTGCATTAAAGGGATCTACTAGTAACATTGTCAAAATCGACAAAACTTATCTACAACACTAGCGGTTCTTGCGTATCTCATTGTAATCGTTTTCCCAGTAGAAACATGGAGCAGGTTTCGGGTTTCCGAATTTCCCCTTCGCTATGAAGATATTTATGATTTAAATTTTTGGATTTTAACCATCTACTGGATATTTAAAAGTGTGTACAAAGTAAGTGCAGTTAGTTCAATTGGCAAATATCACTTTGCATTTTTGCTCATTACTTGGTCATGTAACATTTATTTACCATGGAATGTTCACCCATCACTAAGTGGACATACTGGCAAGCTCTGTCACAATGGAGAAACTGGGAAAGGAGAGCCAGCTTCTTCTTCAATCTTCTTCTTCTACTTCTTCCTCTTCTTCTCCTTCTTTTTCTTCTTCTTCTTCTTCTTCTGCTCCTCTCCTCGTTCTTCTTTTCTTCTTTTTATTTGTCTTCTTCTTAATGTTATTCTTTTATTCTTCTTCTTCTACTCATTCTTATTCGAGTTATTCGAGTAGCAACATCATAAATGACTGTAGTGGTTGATCAATTGAAGATCGCTATTTTACATGTTCTTTATGATGTTAACCGTGCAATTGGATTCTGTTATCTGGGAGGCAAATTGGTTAAAAATTATAAGCTCTGTGACAATGGAGGGACTGGCAAAGGAGAGAAAGCTTCTTTTCCCTCTTTTCCCCGCCTGCCCCCGTCTTTTTTTTTAACACGGGATATGCCACTGATTGATACGCCCTTCACTCCTTTACTGCCTAGATCTTGCACGGTCACGGCGAATAGACTAATCAAAACTTCTCCCCCCCCCCCCCCCCCCCCTCTCCCCTTCCCGCTACCCCATTCTCATACGAACATGACGAATAGCGAGGTTGGCTTAGAATCTGCTGAACTGCAATGTCTCGAACTCTACACTTTTTGTATACAAAAAGGGGACATTACTAAACAAAAATACGTTTTATGTCCAATGTATTCTTTATTTGGATCAATACATGGGTCAATAATAGACCATGAACGCTGTAAACTTACATATGTAATGAATGAATGAATGAAAACATGCTTAAAACATGATTATATGTGAAGAACAAAAAATGAATAGCGTTCTTCTCCCGATTTTAGTGATATATAATGCACTCTTGATAGTTCATTCCTGGTTATTCCTCAATATATTACACGTGCTTTGATATTTTGAGTGACAGCTGCCATGCGTCTGGTTATCAGGCAGCTTGCAGACGTCACGAACACACAATTCGCAGAGAGATATTCCCTCACGCAGTTTGCTATTATTTCCTTTGACATCGATTAATCATGACATCCTTCAAAGTGCCTGGATTTTCAGGCAACGGCAAACACTATGTTGTAGAATCGGCGACGAGTGAATAACAAAGTTTTGATCAAACATAATAATATCCAAGATTGTGCAAGGGACGGGAGTGAAACGGGTCTAAAGTTGATCGAAGTTATTGAGGTGCCCCTTTCTCATCCCATCATGGCATGCTCATGGATCCCGTAGCGACGAGTAGATGAATCATGAATTCACTATACACGTACTTGTCCCCATGGGACCCCATAGAAGACCAGGCATGTATATGAAGATGGCGAATTATGTAGAGATATTGTTTGCATTCGGTGTCATGCTTTTCTACCTACATAATATTCAATAGGTTATTATGCTTTTAAATTTTAATAAATTGTTGGAAATCTAATTAGATACAATGCGATTCCCTACAGTTATTCTTATCTGAAACCAAAGCAAGTATGAATTCATAATTATGGAGTTAATTTCAAAGTATTTTCGCTATCTAGCGATAACGTTCTATATGTTTATGGTAATGGGTAAAAGAATTAGACGATTATACAAACCGCTTGTAATAGAGTTGACGGTATCTAGTCCCATACATGTCGAATTATGTCAGTAAAAGAATCGAGGCGAGCTTCCACCACGCACTCCATCGCATCCTTTCTTTTTCATCAAACGAGTCCAAACAAATAAACGTTTTAATATTCTAAATGTAATGTCTGTCAGGGTTTTTTTTTATAAAGGAATAACATGTGCTCTTTCGTAGCAAATTTCAGCTTTATTTCACCTTCACTTTTATCATGTTTATTGTGCAATCGAAATCATGACAAAACCCAGGTTGACTAAACCCTATAAGCTAAAGACCTCGTATTCTTTGGGTGAACACATTATTTACAATTTCTTGCAAGTGTTAAGCTTTACCCCAGACCATTGATGTAGAGAAAGTGAAACGAGAAAGGAACCAAATAAAGGACCCTCTGGGATCCAAGGGCCTCTTCCTAAGGAAGTCGCGTTCTGAAGGTCCCTCGGTAACGGCAAGCCCCGCTGCTGCATCGTCTTAAAGGGATCTAGTAAACTTTGTTAACATGTGCAGAAACTGGCAAATGGTTGGGAATGTGTATTTCTGCGATCTGCATGATCAGATAAGTCCACTAAGTGTTGTGTGAAAATTCCATGGTAAATGATTGTCATACCGTATGACAGAGAAATGAGCGAAAATGCAAAGTGATATTCGCTTAATCATTGCACGGATTTTGTACACAGTTATACTTATCTACTAGATAATTATAAATCTGAACACTTCAATAATACATATCTTTATACAGGAAGAGAAATTTGGAAAACCGAATAGCTGTTCCATGTTTCTATTGGTAGTACGAGTATACAATTAGGTATGTCATGAGAACCGCTATAGTTATGAGTATGTTTTGAGGACTTTTACAATACTAGATCCCTTTAAAGGGACTTAGTAACATTGTCCAAATCCTCAAAATAAAATTTTAATTCTAGCGGTTCCCTCATACCTTGTTGTATTCGTATTAACAATAAAATCATGGGACAGGTTTCGGTTTTTCAAATTTCCCTTTCGTTACAAAGATATGTACGATCAAAGTATTCAGATAAGAAAAACTCCGGGCGAGTTTTTCATCCCTGTACAAAGTGAATGCAGTGAGTTAGTGAATATCACCCAATATCACTTTGTATTTTCGCTCATTACTTGGCCATGCAAGTGTCCATTTGACTTGAAATTTTCACACAATACCCTGTGGACATATGAGATAACAGCACTATACATTGCATCAACCATTCATCACTTTTTGCACATGCCAACACAGTTACTAGATCCCTTTAAAGGCTTTACAAACTTCTACAGAAAATAACACTCTAAACAAAATAACATAACAACGATATAAATGTGATTTCGTATTATAGCCTTCCAAAGAATTGATACTGAGACAGTTAAACACCGACTAGTTTCTTTAGAGAATTATCCCCTTTTCGAGGTACAGGTCCCATTTAGAGGGTAGTTCGCCCAAAATAATCCCCATAGAGTAGTGACATCGCTTTAACTTGACAGATAGAACCATCTGTAGCTTTACCACGGATTATGTTAACTGATTAAAGAGCTATGCACGTATTTAAAGAATTATGATCTAGTATATACTTGTATGGAAAGTATTGAAACTCGGAAGACAGGTTCAAGGTGGGGGCAAATTTATATTATCAACTAGAATGATGGGATAAAAAAAAATATTCAGCGACAGCCGACATGGTATTTGGGAATATGATTATTTAATTGATGAGTAGACATAATCGTGCCGACTGTATTTCGTTTACGGGTTTCCATAATGTGATCGTTTGATGCAGCTAGGTAACCCACGTTTGTGACGTATACCAGTATATACGAGTACATAACAAGGGTGGGTTCCATGGGCAAGACTGTTAAACATTCATGACATAACAATAGATTGTTTATTCAATAAATGTATCAAACCGGTATTCCCTTCTTCGATATAATTATAGGCAAACGTGATTGTGTTCAGCTACCCGCGCTTCCCTTCTTTGCCCCGAATCTATTCGAACCCTTTCTTAGTCCCTTATCAGCTCCTCTCTAGCACGTCTCGTTTTCCTGTCCCTATGACGCCGTTACTATGGAAACGTTCCGAAGAAACTGTAAAAAATGACTGATTTTCCCCAAAGAAAAATCGTGAGCCCCTTTGATTAGTAATAGAGAGTGATCTAATAACGGAAATTATGCAGGAAGCTTGATTGGCTTTGACTAACCTCATCCGACGCGGGGTTGGATTATTGCCATCTTCTTGAAGAGTTATAACACCAACCAAAAGGGGTATATGAATTTTAAAAGTGGGCTCGATTTAGCAGGTTGGTAAATAATGCAATGAGAATCTAACACCCACCAAAAGGGGTATATGTTATGATAATAACGAGAAAAAGTGAGTAAGCAGGTTGGGTAAATAACTCATTGAAAATACCACCGTACAAAACAGGTACAGTGTAACTTCAGCTCACTTGCATGCATTGTCAAGGACATGTTGTATACCGTTTTGTGTTGGGGCACACTTTGTTTGATTTTCCCTTTATTGTTTTGTGTTTGTTTGTTGTTGTTTTTGTTGTGTTGTGTTGTGTTGTGTTGTGTTTTTTTTTTTTTTTGGGGGGGGGGCAATTTTTAGGCCCCCACTCCACCATATCCGTAGGCACGCTGCTAACTAGTTCATGAACACCGGGTTAGGTGAATGATATCATAATAATGTAATTTAAATCAGATATGTTGCTTATGTGTGTTTGATTTCCATTGTAGACTGATTCTAAGCCAGATTCTAAGTCAATTTAATGATGCAGTCAAATTGCCGAGATATCCATCGTTATTAGTATTGAGGGGAATGTACTAAATATTTCCTCATAACTAATTTAAACTTTTAGTTCAAATCAATGCTTGACTGTATCATGTTTGCTTTAAAAGTACCTATCTCTTTCGATGAACTGTTGATAATTTAATTTGGCAATTTGTTTGATCGATACATCAAGCAGTTTAAAACTGGCTAATACTAATTCCATGTTTATGTAAACGGCATTTATATTATTATATTGCTAATAGTAATAAACACTTCTTGTATAGCATATATTACGCCAAGATCGTGTCTCTGTGATCATATTATTATTATTACAATGAGACAAGAGTAAATTAAAAAAGAAAATGCGACATCATTTATCATGGTTCAAGTTCGTTTAAGGTTAAAGGGGTAGTACAGTTTTGGTAAGGCTGAACTTTAGTAACCAAACCGGGACAGTATAACATTATAAACTTATAGTTATCATGGTTATTACTCCACCATGCTCGAAAGGTATACAAAATTACAAGCGACTAAGTAAAAAGCCTGTTATCATTCAAAAAGAGCCATTAAAACACAAGAGGGCGCTTTTTCACAAGGCATTGGTTTCAACCATTTTTCATACAAAATTATGCATGTGATGTTTTATTGAAATAATGATTAAATAGAGAGATCATCAACAATTATTTAAAAAACGCGTTTGAAAATTTTTGAAAAAGTGCAAGCATTTTTTAAATTTTTTGAAAAAATCATCTAATTATTTGGGCCCCAAATAATTATAAGATCAGATATATTTATTGATATTTCAGCCGTTTCTGGGTCGATTTTGACCAAATAAAGTTTATTCTGCCATTAAAATTGCATGTTCTCTCAAATTCGACACTCAGTTTTTCATTACCTCACAAACAAATTATGATGTGCAGCGCCCTCTCTACCAAAACTAAACTACCTCTTTAATCCAAGAGAATTAGAATTATCAAGCTGACACACATAGTCCCATACCCTTGCAATATTGATGGCCTCATGCCTACCCCCATGGTCCCATACACTTGAGACTAACGTGGGCCTCATAATGTCGTCGCAAAGGCAGACTAGCTTACCTTGATCTAAGAGGAACGAATCCAAATCAACAGAATACTTTGAACAGCCCTCTCCATATTGCGATCCCTCGATCTGTCGCTCAGCTAAGGAGTGGTGAGGAAACAGATGGAAACTGTGTGAATCGCTACCTCATCGCTGCCCCCCCCCCCCCCCGCACCTCCCCTCCCCTCTTCGGGGCCCCTCTTCTGTTGAAAAGTAACACAACATATTTGTATACAAATAAGAAATGATATTCAAAATTGTATTACCCCTCTTCTGTTGAAAAGTAACACAACATATATACAAATAAGAAATGATATTCAAAATTGCATTAATAGTAAGTCCTCATCATCGGATCGTATTGACGGTAGTCAATAAGATTACTTTTATTGATAGTGTTATAAGGCTATCCCCCAACTGGGAAACCCATACCCCCCCCCCCCCCCCCCCCATCTCAATCCCCTTATGGTTCAATCCTGGCTACGTGTTTAACCCACTGCCTATACGCAAATATGGTTGGCCAATGGCCATGTAATATATAACTCTACGGGGATTTCGATATCTAGTGTCTAGCATGCACGGAACAGGTTAAACTCCCTGTCAAGCCGATTACCATGGTAACGGATGATCCATTCTGTTCATCCGCTGATCCAGCTCTCCTGTTAGCGGATGCGTTACTCATCACTCCGAAGTCTCGTCGAAAGCTCGAGTTTTTTAAATACTTTTTTATTAAGGATTATCGCCTTATCAGCTTATAATTGCCGACAGCTTAAATAAAAATCATTATTTTCTTAGCTTATAATTGCCGCCATTTTAAATAAAGTCGTTCTTTCACCATCTCCGTTCCCCGAAAACCACAACCGCTGCGTAGAACGTCCCACTCCGGAAATGTTATGGAAATTGAATTAATTTTTAAAGATCAAACTCAAAATGTTAACGCACTTGAATAAACGAAAGTAAGGGTTAATCTATCAGGCTTAGAACTAGACAGTATGACTTCCATCTACAATAATACTTGCTTATAATTGCCATCATCTTAAATACAGTTGTTCTTTAATCATCTCCTATATGTTCTACCACAAAACTAAATAAAATCTGCATAATTATAAAACTTACCGTCTTGGGCAATGTTATTGAAAATTACATCAATCTGAAAGACCTATTATAATACTTAAAATGCTAATGCACTTGAAAAACGAAAATGTAGGTTTTTATCAAGTTTTGAACTAGTTTCGTTCACCTATTAGAAGTCGATTGCAACTATACACAGTAGGCCTATGATATATTCTACGAATGCGGGGAAACTCTGCAAATCTCATATCAAGCATTCATGTTTAGTTATCGGATTTGGGAAAACATAGTTACTGCTGTTACTATCATAGAAAGGTGGTTCTGTTTATTGCATTAAATATTATAGTGGTTTCCCTTTCACCACCTTATATTATATCGGAGTTTCGGTACACTCCGTTTGTATGATATACGACTCAAAACGCTCTGCATAATCAATGTTTAAAATGAGGCAAGATACTTGGCTAATCGTTGATTTTAATGTAAATTTATCATTCAAATGAAAGAAGATATATTGCTAAAAAATAACGAAGATGCAAATTGACACCCCGTGGCCCACATCATTTTCCATCAACATTGGCCATGCCATCATGGTGAATTAGAAGAGTTCTATTACTTCCTGTCGAACCTACATATTTAGCTATATTATGTATACACACACCTCCATTATATATAGAGTAACCAACTGCAGGCTAGAGTAATTTCATAGTGGAAGTAATTATATCTGTCGTATTGCGGAATATTAAGATTTCCGGCATGTCGGCAGCAACCATCGATGAGCGACAGGTGACTGTTGTATGTGGGGTGATGTGATGAGTGGCTACATATACATTTACAATAAGTGTTTAGATAAGTTTTTATAGATTTATATATGTTAGGATCTACTAATTTTGTACACTAAGGGCACGTCATATGATGATGAGTCTGAATACAGTGAGTGATACGTTGAACAATATGACGCTACGAAGGGGCAAGTTCATATTATATATACCAATTCCCCTTCAAAATAGGAAATCGGAAAATAGGAAATCATTCTTCGTTGTGAATCATCTGATAGGTGACATCCTGATGAAACGATGCACTTTTTTATTATAATTTATTTCAATATGTTTAAAACAAAAGGTTACTTTCGTTGCGATTAGCAGAAAATTGATTACATGAATTAAATTTTGTAATAATAATTTGAAAGGCAATCACAATACGCACACAGATAAATGATTTATACTGTATACATTGTGTAGCGTTACGCTCTAATATTTTGACTTAGGCCAACGTCATTTATTCACAATAATTTGAACATATTTGAACATAGTTCCTCAATTTATGACATCACCAATGGGTTACTGTGTGTATAAAGCATGTAAAGAGTGTCAAAAATTGATATTCGTCTTGATTTTAAATTATGGTATGATCTCTCACCGTAAATCAACCTCAATATAACGCTCAATATGTGTTTCGTACGGCAATTACACCCGAGTAAAACTGAACCGCTGCATAATAACGAAGAGTCACACTCAGAAGTTCGCTTGCCAAATATTACGCTATTTTAAGGAGAGGCGAACCTGTTGCCCAAACTGATCTAACATTACTAATTGAATTTCTCACTATTAATCCAAAGAGACAGCAATGTACCGCATTTAACAACACCCTCGTTATTTAGAAGGGATTTATTTGCTCGAGGGGTGAAAATGAAATTGAATGTGAACATTTTCGTCGAAAGTCGCAAGACTAATCAGAAGACATAATTATGAACATTGACTTTTTATTTTGTATTATTTTGAATGTTGAAGATTCTGCTAGAATCGAAACCTTCTCCCCTATTTATACTTGTATTACATTACACATGCATGTTTGTTTGTTTTCTAGTTGATACAGCAGTTTTAGTATAGTATGTTCTCACGTCTTTTGACGTAACATAATTATACAACTCGGCAAATGTATAGCATTTTAATCTCTGATAAATATGATGCAGATTACAGAACAGTTGCCTGTGACAGGGAGTGGAACCAGCTACCTCCGGATGACGGTGTTCTACCCAATAGGAGGTCTGCCTTAATACAGTGAAACCTCATTATAACGAGCACTTTTGGTCCATTGAATTTAACTCGTTATATTATATATCTCTTTTGTCTCAGTGCTAAAAAAAACATTAAAATACATAGAACTTAGACCTGTGGAATTATCTCGCTATATCAGGTACCTCGTTAAAACAGAGCTTATTATAAAGTGGTTCCATTGTATTAACTATTTTCAGTATCGTTTCTTCAATTCTCACGTAAATGATTTCATCAATTGATTGCCAGTCCTCGTGTGCAATGCTATCTGGAATCGACTTCATTTATATTAATTTATATATTCACGTCCATTTTCATCAGTTCTCGAGAATCTCTCGACTGCGGATGACATTTTGTTAAAGCCAACCTTACACTAAACGATCCGGTTCCGATACGACGAGCAACTACGTATCTGAACTTAAGCAAGACGTGTGCATTCATAGCATATGGTAAAGTCAGATATTTAATCATTCGTCAGTTCGTCGGATCGGATAGTGTATAGCGTAGTGGGCTTAATATCTAGCCGAACATCTACTGCCAAAGCTCCATGCACACACTCCCCACAAGTATCGCATTATACGCTTTGATATTAATCACAAACCCAATCTCTGGCAATAAAAGTAGCAACTAATATTTAACATAATTTATTGATGTGTTTTTTTTCTTTCAGAATCTCTCATCGAATTCGGATGACGTTCGATCAGGCAAACATGTACTGCAACCGATACGGCGGCAATCTCTACGCCCTCGACTCGCCCCATAAGAACCGTATCATGCTCAGCTATCTGACAACCGTCTTCGGACAGGGTAGGCGACAGAAGTTCTGGACGGGTTACTACAAACCGGAGAACGCATTCCGATGGCAGTGGAGCACGGGCTCGACGTCGCCGTACACCGACTGGGAGCCGGGCAAGCCGTCGACGAGCAACGAGCCGATTGGTGCCGTAGCTTGGGGCGGAACCTACCGCTGGAGTAACACCTGGCAGGACGAGCCGCTGTCCGCTTCCTTCGCCTTCATCTGCCAGGCACCCGCTATGACTGCCGGGGGAGACCCGTACCCGCCGCCTACTATCAACCCACCGATGCAGCCCACTTACCCAGGCATGCCAGGAGTTCCAGGCGCTGGGCCCGGAACGGGGCCCGGATTCAATCCCGGAACGGGACCCGGATTCAATCCCGGAACGGGACCCGGATTCAATCCCGGATTTACTCCCGGATTTGGCCCTGGAGGTGGAGCCGGACCAGGACCCAATAGGCCAATCCAACCTGGCTTTGGACCGGTCAATCCAAGACCCGGTGGACCAGTGATCCCTGGCGCTGGCCCTTTTACTCCGTTCTTTCCAGGTTCTGCACCTGTGAATCCTGGAGCTGGACCGGTCAATCCTGGGGTTGGACCAAGAATTCCTGGTACTGGTCCGATGAATCCAAGAACAGGACCTGGTACTGGACCTACCAACCCTCGACGTCCGGCATTCATGCGCCAACGAGCTGTCCTCCCGTACGCGCAGAGACTGCGGGCGATTCCTTGATGGTGGCGAAAACTACAGACATTTTAATTAGCATCTGCACAGTCATAGTTACATATTCATGCTTCTTATGTAGAGGTTGTTACAAGATCAATCGGTTGATTCCATGGCGAAGAATAAATTGGAAAGGGAAATTGACGGTACATCACGTAGAAGTTCTTTTCAAATTGTAAGAGTGGTGGTCTTTAGAAGGATCCACTTATTCAAAACGTTTCAATCAAATCCTGAGGGTGTTTCAACTTTACTCTAAGCCGTCAGTTTCTTTGAAACAATTTTGTAATTTTTAGTTTAGAAGGCATAAAATGTTGATTCAGATCATTGATATTTTCTATTATCAAGGAGATTGTATGTTCGTGATGCAACATTTATGAAAAGTCTAATATTCTTGCTTTGTTGCCTTTGAACGTATTGTATTCCAAGGTTACAAATGGCTTTCCATAATAGTTAGGTCCAACTTATAAGTTCAACTTATGATCTTTGTGAAACATTAATCTGGGGGTGTATTCTGAAAATGATTTTAAGTTAAAATTTATTGTATCTACGTCATATCTACGTCACTAAAATATATTTTAGCAAATCGCTATTCCTTAAGTAAAGTTGAATATTTTAGTGACGTAGATATGACGTAGATACAATGAATTTTAACTTGAAATCGTTTTCAGAATACACCCCCTGGTGTTTTCCTGACGACGATCAGAACATACTGGTCGAAACTTTAGGCGACAAGAGGGTCCTTCGTATGTACAGCCATTCCTCCAACTGTACAAGGGTGAATTTCTACGCGGTATACCGTAACTTTTCTCTCCAAAGTAAACATTTGTAATTGTATGACAGACATTTTGTACGGACTTTATTATCGATCGAAACGACGAGAAGGATTGTTTGTCATGTGTTTATTCAATCGCTAATTATTATAAAGATTCTAGTAAAAACACTTTTGTATCCAATTCTTTGTTGGTATTAGATGATTGTTTATTCTGTTACGTTTTATATTGATCGAATGTAGTCTGAATAATTACACTTTTGAACAGGCGCATTGTTTAAAAAATGGAAGCATTGACTGCCTGGCGCCAAGCTTGGTGATGAAAATGTTGTACAACTCTATGGGTTGGAACTAATGATTTATATTCGCGATTAGATATATATGACGAACATGTATTGTAAATATAGTTAAATTCAATAAAACAACATTTTATGAAATAAATTGTATTCTTTTAAAATTTATTTAATTGGTGATAAATTTGCGTAATACATGAGATTGTTAATGTTATATAAAATGCAGACATATCAATACTAGAAGTTATATTATCTAAGTAAAAAAAAAAAAAAACAATTGTAGCCAAAAATGCAAGCCAATAGGCAGTGTTATTTTGATAACAAATTGTATTATACAAATTAAATTCCCAATGATAAGGATAAAATGGTGAACATATCAAACTCTACGAATCACTCTGCTGTAGGAACAGAAAGAAGCGGGATTGTATTTACTTTCGTACGCCTTTTGTCTCGCACAATTTGAAAAGTCAATAACCACCATTACATGCTATAAAGCAAAATAGACAAGATCACTGCACAACGGAAAACACCCACTGCAAATATGGCAAACAAACAGTAGTACAATATTGATATCGTCACTATGCTGTTTGTACAGAAATTGAAGTCTCATTCCTGATGTTTAGGCCTACTTTTAAAATGAATCAGTTGATAGATATTCATTGACGGCATTAAATTGCCATAACACATGTACAAATGCACTCCATGTGTATGGATACGCCGTCAGTGGCGTAGTGTGATTGGATTGGGATGGTACGTTTGCTATGCATAAAAACCGCTATTCATAAGGGTCAACTTTTAATAAGGGCCGCTATTCATTATTTGAAAAAGAGTTCATTATTCACAAGGGTCATTATTCATAAGGACCGTTATGCATAATCTAAGAAACGGGTCGCTATTCATAAAAGGAAATTGGGGTCGATATTCTTAATACGAATGAGGGTCGCTATTCATGATGTAAAAAGAGGGTCGCTATTCATAATACGAAATCGGGGTCACTATTCATGAAATGAGAAGAGGATCGTCTGTTATCATTTTTATGATAGCGACCCTGAAGTTTCGTTTTAAGAATAGCGACCCTCTTCTTACATTATGAATAGCGACCACTATGAGTATAGTGATCGCCCCCAATATAGGGCACGTGAATGATTGGGGGCACAATCTATGTTTTTTTTTTTTTTTTTTAATTGCAAAATGACTTTTATTCATATGTTTCATCTTGCTTTCGTCAACTTATTTGGGGGGCCCGTAGCTACACCTTGTGACTAGGTATCATGGCATTATCTTGTCCACGCTTGTGCCCGACTCATCGTCACCGACCACGATTTCCTCTTCGATCTCCGTGTTATCCGAATCCCCATCTTGACCATTGTCCATCTGAGGTACTTCCACATCCATGTGTCGTCTACGACTTCTCACACGCCGTTTGTCATCCGAGTCATCTGAGCCCGAAGAAGCTGTTTTCTCCCGACGAGATCTCGGAGAGTGAAACCTTATGCCATCATTTGAACCAGTTTTTTCAAGGGAAGCAGAAGAGGCGGATGATCTTGATGATAACTGATGAACCTCTCTTTCAAGTTCGTCCAATCTCGAATCGATGTCGGACGCTGCGGGGTTACTTCCATCAAGGTGTTTGTTACCATGGTAATGACTGGTCGCAGCTTCATCCTCATATTTAGGGGATCGACTCAGTGTGTTGGAGTCTCTTCTGTCGCCACTTGCCTGACCAGAACGGGAATCACTTTCCGATAGAGGACGTTCTGCCTGTCCAATGTCGTTGTCATCTCGCAAGTGCAACGTCGGGAGCGTTGGAAAGTCTTCTTCGTCTTCTGTATGCTTTGCGATATCATCATGGCTTTCGACAGCAGGGCGGTTTTCGTCATCCTTTTCCACATCTTGTCTTCGTGGAACCTCAAGAACAATCTTCTTCTGTGGGCGTAATCTCTGTCCGTTTCTCTTCGTCCCCGTGTCTGTTCCTGCGGTGTACATTTTGTACGACGCGGTGCTTCTCTTGGGTAACGTGAGCGCGGGAAGCCGCAAGGGAGCTTTCCTTCTGCGCGTGGCGGCCGTGTTACCATGATGATTGTGTGTATCCATGACGTCATGTAGGGAAGGCGTGGAGGCGAGATCCGGGGGTGTGCCGATAGACTCCACATCCCTGACCAGACCTACGACGGTGCGAAACTTCCAACGGAGGATATCGTAGTCGTGTTGGGTGAGGCCCTCGTTTTGGCCGTTGAGGAGTCTGACCGATTCGATGCCCGATTCGAGCGATTCGATGTCTCGCTGCAGCTCTTCCGCGCGTCGTTTCTCCTTGAGCGCTGCGTTCTGTTCCGTCATCTTCTCCCGCGCGCTGATTTCGTTCAGTCGCCTACTCTTTGTCAGCTGTTTCTTCAAGGCGTCCAGAGATCTCTGCATGTCCGCCATCTTGCTCCTGCTCTGGCGAAGGGCCTTGTTGCTTCTTGCTTGGTCTGAGAGTAACCTGAAAATGGAATGGGACAAATAGAAATAAGAATTTACAGGACGCACCTGTAAAGCTAAATTTTCAACTGAGGTTGCCTACCTTGTATTTCTTATTTTAAAAAGACATGTGAATGAATACCTAGTGCATATCCAAGTAAATTAATCTTTTATTTCATAATGTAATTTAATCTGATAAATATTATCAGTTACCAACTTAAACGAACTTAATAAAATGTGTGTACAAGAACTGCAACCTAAGACTTTCTCCTGAACAAAATAAATGATTGGTGTTAGCATTAAGTTTAATCTGCCAAAAGGAATAAAAAAAATCACGTTTTTTAATGAGCGCACATATGAAGATGAGGCGAAATTAAGAAACACTTGCTTTTGCTTTTCTATCGTCATGTTCTCCAGCGCTCGTAACGACTTCGCTCTCTGATTTTTCAACTGCTGCCGTAGTTTATCCGTCTCCATCTGCGACTCGCGTCTCGCTTCTTCCCGCGCTTTCTCATCATGTTCGCGCGCATCCCTCTTCATCTTCTGTCGCAGGCGGGCGACAGACTTGACATGCCTGTCCTTCAAATCTTCGATGAGAAGCCGAAGCTCGTGGAACTTCTTCGGGTAGGCGTCGAGCAGCGCCGAAATATCTTCGGGTATATTCGACGAGTGATCGGCGTTGTTGGTGTCATGAACAGCATCCCCTGATGCATAGGTGTTTCCCTTACTCCTGATTCCTAAAATACATAAATGAAAGCATTAAACATAATGCGGATTAATTGATTCATAATAAGAGTATTGACATTTTCCCATCAGAGTTATAATTCGAACGATAAAAGGGGGTCATTTGTCGTGTTTGTGCATGGGCTTTTTTTTCGTGTGATGAACAATTACTGAATCAATTTCCCGATCATAAAAGTACACTTATTATTCATTATGCTCAGTGGCGTAGCTACGGGTGTGGGGGGAGCGCGGGGGGCACGTGCCCCCCCCCCCTTCCCACACCCAATCATTTGACCTAGGCAATAAAAACAGAAGGGAAAAAACTCTTAAATCAGATAAAGTCATAAATGTGCCCCTCAATAATTCGCGGGACCCCCTCCCCCCCCCCCCACCTCCCCCACAATACGTTTATATGTTTATGTTGAGAAACTATCTGTATGAAGGGAATTTGGAAAGCAAATTATAATCAGTTAGTCAATCGTGTTAATGAAGTACTTGCAATTAATCGAGTTAAGCTTACTTGAAATGTCTGACATGTCTGAGATGAGATTTTCCGATGAGTATTTGTCCCAGCTACTTTTCTCCGCTCTTTCCTCCGACACGTGATTGTCGAGTGCCCGGTACGACTCCTTGAAATCGCTGATGAGAGCTATCACGTCAACTTTGCCGCGAGAATCTTAAAAATTAATCAAATGTGAAATAATGAAACTAACGCAATGGACTGAAATGTAACCCATTACATAAATGAAAATGGTAGGGCCTGAAAATTAACTATGTGGGAGTTGCACAATCTAGTAGGCAGTAGTAGTAGTAGTCAGGTAGGGAACAGAGTTGTAGTATTATTATTAATACATTAACAAATACATTATGCACAAAATTATTATACATCAACATATTTGATATTTCTTCGATGTTGCTTTAAAAATAGTATTATGTGCCTACTAACTTGTACTTTGCTCCAGCTGTTTCTGGCCTACACAGTGTCACAGTTAGTATCACAGTGTGGGTCACAAAATGCGGGCACAGGGTCTAGTGATTACTGCGTTTCAAAATTTGGATCACAGTGTTCATTAAAACAAAATATAATACAGACATGAAACCATTTCTTTATTTTGCAGTTTCTATCATACGCGTGAAGAAATTTGTTCACGCATGCCAATAATCGACAAAAGGAAAGTTGGCAAAATGGCCTAAATCAAAAAGTCTACAATTTTCGCAAAGAAGCTGATAAACGGAAGCCAGAATTAGGTCAATTTTATTCCATAATTTGCCGGATTTTATCCTGATAAAAGAGTGATCATCTAATAACAAAAAAATAGGCCTTTTATGAATACAGTCTACAGCTGATGGAATTATGAGCAGTCAAATCCATGGGCATATACGGGAAGTTTGTTCTATATCTAAGGGGTTTGTGGGGCTAGGATGGATTGTCCGAATACCTTTTACTGTCACTGCTAACAAAAATGAGATGATTAAAAAATATCGGTAGCTGATTTTTTTCCCAAAATGTAATATGAGGTGATTTACCCAAATATGAAGTGATTTTGCCATATGTAATAACTATGTAAGGGGTTAGCCCAAATATGATGCGAGGGTTCTGCCCCCAAATACGAGGTGTATTTTGCCCGAATATTTGTATTTTTAAATCGAGTGTGTGGGCCTCCCTTTCATGAAATTAAATAATTTTGCGCGCGAAAATAAGCTAATTTTGACCCCAAATGTAATTACGATGTGAATTTTCCCGAATACAAGGTAGTCTTGTACAATTATTTGAGCGGTTTGCCCGAATATGATATCAGCAAGCATTGCCCAAATTTGAAGTGATTTTAGTAAAAATATGTGTGTTTTTTTTTCAAAACTCGGGGGGGGGGGGGGGGGGCAGCACACCCCATATAGATCTCCTTAAATCTCCTCCAAGTATGCCTATGATCATTCATAATTCGTCTGATACTTCAACCACAACAGCAGCTGTCACTGGGTATGATGCATGACCAAAGCCTCTCGAAGATGCTCAATCACCAAGGTCAACATGCAGAATATGTTTGCATACTAGCAAAGTGCTTTGTAATGGTCTCGATTGAGCTTGTGTTGCTAACACTGGCGTACAGACGGGCGTTGCTAGGGGCTGAAAAGTGGCTAGTTAACCCTCCCCCCCCCCCCCCCCCCCCCCCCCGGTTTTTAAAACGCATGTTAAATAACATGTACACTTTTCCTGTGTTTTAACGCTCTGTAACCTTGATATTGTAAATAATTCCCCAAAGGTCTCTCCCCTTGCACGGAAATAACCCTCCCCCCCCCCCCCCCCCCCCCCACCACCAACAACAAAATAAAATAACATGAATTTATTTATTTATTAATAATAATAAAATAATAATACATGTATTAATACAAGATAATTGTCGTAACATTCCTGCCATGGGTTGCTATGACGACGAAGCTATTCATGAACATGAAGACGACGTATTAACCAAAAACCTTGGATGGCCCAACGCAGCATATAAAATTGTAATATCTAGAACTACTAAGTGATATATGCGTTGAACTAATATTTCAATGACATTTACATTTATTATTTCAATCGACATAATTATCATCGTAATTAACTGTTTTTGTTTTCAATTTACACGCGAAACGGGGCTGGGAAAAACATACCGTATAATAAATGTTCTCGAATCGTTTCGGTACGACACCGAGTTAATTTCATTTTTACAGTAAAATATACAAACTGATTGAAAATATGAATAACTTTAAATGAACAAATTCGGATAATTAAGATTTATAAATAAACAGGTAAAAATATATTCAAAATATTTAATATGTACTAAATTTTTCTTTCTTTGATTCAAAGTATGGCACACGTGAGGTGATACAGTTTACAAAATATAACATATCCATTGAACCAAACTAATATTGATAAAACGTGTATTGAATATTTACCAATACATCAAAATACATAAAACAAACCTTAATTGAATGTTTAAATAATTATTTCTTCCTTACCATGCTCCTTTTTCGAGTTCAATTGATTGGCTCTTCCTTTCTTCGGCGGTGCGAACATGATTAGACATCACCCTCTCTTGCAAACATTCTCGACAATTTTGAAGGTAATAACAACAATTTGCTTGTACATTTAGCGATGTCTGAGGAAAATGCCGCAATGGTTTATACCAGTCCTGGATATCAAAGAAAAGCTCTGTTTTGAAGATAGGTTTTGAAATACGACTGCAGTCTGTCTGCTTACGGCGGTGCGAAAATGATTAAAAATCATTTTCTCTTGAAAAAAAAAGTCTGATAATTAGCGACGGCTGAGGAACATGCAATGGTATATTATATACCTGAATATCGAAAAGAAAAGCTCTTTTACGAATCAATTTGAGCTTCGAAAACGGTATGCCGTCTTCCCGGCAAAGTAAAATTGAGTATACAAGAAATATCTCATTGTTATTGAATGGAGCCATGACAACTCTTATTTGAACAAAATCTATTTGCTTTGGCTTCTCTTAAGAGTGAACTTGCTTTACTCGTATTTACTGTATGGTGAGATGATACAAGAAATGTCGACTTTCGTTATAAGGTATACCCTCCCGTGCCATAAGTATTGCAACATGGTGAAATTCGTTACATCTTTGGTAAATTACGTTTCTATGTTGTAGCGGTGTTTTGTTCTAAATAATTGAATAGTGACCGACATTTCGGTATAAATGGATAGTACATATTGTTCACTTTCATATTCAAGTCCACTGAGTGCCTCATGTACACACCATGGTTAATACATCCGGGTGATCTAACTTGCAACGCAGACAAATCGTCGCCCTGAGGGAGGTGGGGGTTTCGGTGGCTCAGATTGCTGAACACTTTCAGGTATGCCGTCAAATGGTGTACAGAGTGGGTAAACGCCATAGGGAAACGGAACATTTTGACTAGTGACCGAGACCTGCCAGAGGTAGAAAGGCCACACGTCTGGAAGATTGGTACCTCCTGCGTCAGCCTCGTATGACCCGATTGGGAATCTGCCAAACTTTGGCAGCTCACTGGAGCTACAGGATCAATATGAGAATCTCAAAGAGGACGACACAAAGACGTCTAGATACTCCCGCAATCCTCATGCCCGCATTTCCAGGAGGAAGATTCTCATATCTCGTGTCAATTGCCAGAGACGCATCAGGTGGTCCTCCAGAGTGAGGGATTGGACGGTGTAGGACAATTTGAGTCACTTCCGGTCTTTTCCGACGAGAGTAGGTCTTGCCTTTCTTCCAACGACGGAAGAGTAAGAGTCTGGCGTGAACCCGACACCGCATACGACCCAAGGAACCTGATCTACACTCAAAGGAATGCAGTTTCAGTCATGGTTTGAGGGTGTGTCGGCATCTATGGAGCCTGCGATCTTGTTGTCATCTACGGGAACATGGATAACGCACAAATATCGGGAGATTCTGGACTCTCACGTGTTTCCATCCATTGGTAACATCTTTGGCGACGCGCAACACCCGTTCATTTTCCAGGATGATACGCACCGGCGCACAGGGCTGCCCAGATGGACCAATGGTATGACGAAAATGGCGTCAACAGGGTGCAGTGGCCAGAACAATCACCAGATGCTAACCCGATAGAGAATTTGTGAGATGCCATCAAGAGAGCCCTCACCAAGGACCGAGCAACCACCAGGGAGGGTTTGATCCGCTCTATCTTCAGGGTCTGGGGCAGCATCACTCAACAAAGATTGCATGGTCTATACGGGACTCTACCAAGGAGGATGCGCGCCATTATCAAAATGCGCGGGTACCCAACAAAATACTAGAATTTCGTGAACTTTACATTATAAATGAATCTTGACATGTTACTGAAATGTGCCTGATAATAAGAACTTAAATCATTTACTGCAAATTAATTAAAACAGCATTTATTATCATGTCATACATTGCCTCCTGTGTAATGCATGTGTCTATGTTGCAATACTTTTGGCACGGGAGGGTACATAATACGTGTGGTTTACGGGTACACCATGTGAGATGGGTGGATTGGTAAGTACTGAAAAGGACTATGGTAGTCCTAGAAAGGACTGTTGGTGTAGTTCTGAAAAGAACTGTTGGTATTCTTTCTAGGAGAGTTCTAAAAAGAACTGTTGGTAGTCTTAGAAAGGACTGTTGATAGTCCTAGAAAGGACTGTTGGTAGTCACATAAAGGACTGTTGGGATAGTCCTGAAAAAGACTGTTGGTATTCTTTCTAGGAGAGTCCTAAAAAGGACAATTGGTAGTCCTAGGTTGACTATCCGTCGTCAGGAAGTCTCCTGACGACGAATAGTCAACCTATTCGAAACGTCGAGTCCCTCCTACCATCCACCCTCTCCTCGCAATACCAACAGTCCTTTCTAGGACTATCAACAGTCCTTTCTAGGACTACCAACTGTCCTTTTTAGGACTCTCCTAGAAAGAATACCAACAGTATGTCCGCCAACCCAACATCGTCACGACGTCATTTTTGTGATATATTGGCATAACGTCATTTTCCGACAATGGCCCAACATCATGTCATGAGATGATGTTTGGGTTGGCGGACATTTTAACCTCGAACCAACGGCGATATGCCGACATCCGGCAACCAACTTCCGACATCGGCCCGACGTCAGGTGGCTAGCTGGGTACAAGCAACATTTAAGGTATACATGTCACTATTGACTTACAAACGTTTCATGTCATTTTGTTTTGGTATTAACCTATACTAGGCTATGTAAATAATACAATGCTATTGTGCATATGCGTATGTATATAATTGAAATTTGTAAATTAAACATTGCCATGTGAATAAGAACAACAAAGCATATTAAAGTTGGAAAGTAAGTCTATTCCAGTAATAAACGTAACGATGTCAAACATTCACAACGGACACGCACAAATCCTGTGTGTACAAAACACACACACGCGCGCGCACACACACATACACGCACACACACAAACACACAGTCACTCATTCACACATACAAACAAACGGTACGAAAGTACAATCACTCATCAACCTACGTGTCGTGTTGAGTCGCTGTGATTAAACGGGAGATGATCTCTCGATCATGTTCTCCTTTATCAGTGCCTCCCTTATGACAGAGATTTAAATAATGCACGTTATCCTATATGTAAAGTTAGTGTAGCTACACGAAGAAAATTACAATCTTAGAAATAAAACATCACTAGAGAGCTAGGTGCATACAAAATTAACATTATATACATCATTGGCCCCATGTGCATCAGAGATTTAAGTGAACCAGCAATTATAAAACTCATCTCAGGATCGATACTAAATGCTCTTCGGATAAAAAATACAGCACTTTTTAGTGACGTCACCAGATGGGCAGAACGAGTGTTAGCAGACGACGTCTCATTGCAAATGTACATGACATAAGTGAACTAATATCGTTTTTTGTTTAGGTTAATACATTTTGGTCTCCCCGTCCCAGCAACAATCCATTAAAAACGTATTTCATTGTCGGACTATTTCTGTATGACAAATACCCTCACACACCTCCAAAACTTTGCTCACATTAACAAAAAAGTCACATTTGTGAGAGAAAACATTCAAATAATACTAACTGGAAAAAATTTTCATTTCATTTTTAATGTAATGACTTTTATTTGTGCCATTCACTATCACTCTGTACATTATACACGTATGTTATGCGCCCAATATTTTCCCATTTTTCTATTATACAACATTTGCCAAATCAACGGTCTGAGAATACCACAAGTACCCATCAAGGTTTATAAAGATCACCAAGTAGTTAGTCACATTTCAAGCTATAGTAACTAGCTCACAATATGCGTTCTAGTACTTCATTTTACATGCAATAACAAAATATTCAACAATCATAGAATATTTCAAATTCATTCTTTTGTACATCTGAAATCCCCAGCATCTTCCTTGTGCAATGCACAAGATTATAACGTTCCAACTTCCACATAAACAATTCAAATCCATTTATTTGCAGTATTTTGCTACACAATGTACGATCTTATAATGTCCACATAATAGTTCCACTGTATAGTTTGAATTTCTAATTTGCAATTCATCTAAGTAAAGGAGAACATAGTCCAATCAGAAGTTAATTTGAAACAGCAAGATATCGGCTAATTGAAGATAATAACTATAGAACTGGACGGTCTAATACATCTATACGCACACATCACTTCTTTTAAAAGATCAGAATAGATGCAAATTTTAAGCACTAACTATAAGAGCACACAATTAATTCCATGAACACACAACATGTATGTATGATTTTAAACACTAACTCTAAATATATCTATATCAGCTGAATAATATGGTTATCATTTTGATAAATAACATTACTTCATCTAAATCTCTACATTTGTTCGCTTTTTTGTACATGTTTTCCAAATAATTTAAAGGAAGTTTGAAGGAAGAAAAAAAGTAATTTGTATAAATTTGTAACAAAAGCAAAAAGACACAACATGGTACAGTATAATTATAGAGTACTAAAGTGTGACGTCACAACTATTCATAGCGATGGATAATGGCAAGCCGAAAATACGGCATGTAAGCTAGCGGTTGGTAAGAAGACAATCGGCCAGGTCTAACCCACTGTTAAAAGCTCACAACAGACACTTATAAAATTCTCTATTTTCCGTGTCCTTTACAGCAAAAGATTCCATAGCCTTTCCCCGACTTGTCACCACGGTAAAAATGGGTTCTTAGAATTGTTAACAAATTGGTTGTGTTCCAGTGCTAATAAATGCCAATAAGATGAAATTCCATGATTTTCCCTTACACATGAGATAATGTTAACATTTCCTCTGACTTTCAAAGGCCTGGAAAACACACAAAAGTAAAATTCTTGATTTTCCAGTTTTTCCAGGCCCTGTATGGACCCTGAAAGGACAAGTTGAGTTCAGAACAATTACAATGTAATATAGCAGAATAGTGTGATGTCGTCATCACTTTGATACTTATAGATAATAGCGCAACACCTGAGATAAGTTATTAAGAAAACAATGCATACGGAAAGGAAATCATTTGGAATATTTATAACATCTTGATCAAAATCCACATGGCATGAAAAGTCACAAGGAAACCCATATAAACCTGTACAATATAAAAATGCAATATATATTGAAGAGTATAGATATGAATGGTTTCAAGATCACATCAACAACAGTAACTGTTATCAAGGGTAACAGCTGAATATAATGCGAGAGAAATTATACACTTTTGTGTTCACAAATGATACACTTTTGTATACACATATTATACGCCAGGTTCTGCTAGGCAAGGGGTTTAGTCCCCTGAATTTTACATTAACCATGAATACTAGAAACTGTCCCAAAATTTCCAATGATTTATAACATCATGAAAATGAAAACCAAAACAAACCTTCTATTATTAATGAGAGCATGCAAATAGAATTAAAAGAAAATACAACTGCAAACAATCAAACACAAAGGAAAAACTAGAAATTGCGCGCTCGGCGGGTCGCGCAGCCGAGCACATGTATCCCCCGAACCAATTGCATTGCACTTTTGTGGGTTGTAATATTGTGAACTGAACAAGTTTGGTGGTGTACGTTGTTCTACTAGGCTGGCAGTAGCCTTTGGGCAAGGCCTCGCGCGCTGTTTGTCCTCCGAGCAGGGTCTGATTAATAGACAAGGCGATGTGCGCTTACAGCAGTGATCGCTGGACTGAGCCGCGTCAGCGGCGAGGCCTTTGCTAACTTGCGGAGCTCATTAATATTGGCATATGTAACAGGCTCTTACATTATGCAGCAGTTAAAAACAATTGCAGCCAATCGTCATTGTTTAGGGTTTTGAACAAGGTGTTATACTTGGATTTGTTTATCAATTATAGGGGGATCAGTATTCAAGTGTACTAGAGTCTCTAGAGAATCATATATCTCATTCAGTTTAAAAAACATTATTTTAATGTCAAGTAAGTTTTCAAATGACTCAAGTATTAATTAATTTGCTGTTTGATAATGGATTTATTGAAAATTTGCATTTCTAAAATGATTTCTACGGAAAAATGATATCAAACTGTTCAGATTTACCTCGATTACAAACGCACTGCATTTTAACAATTTTTGTTAGAACTGGATCGCCAGCGCGGTAGGCGATCCGGCGAGTTACCTTCTCACATACACAGAGCTGATTGTGTGATTGTATGAGTTATGTGTACATGTACGCTATACGATCTCAGAACCGATTCTTCTCGGAACCGAGACATGGGTATGGAATCAGAATCGACTCCAAGCTGGGGCAGAACCGCCCAAGCCTACTTCATACCAAATAAGAAAATAATCGGACAAGAACTCGGACCTGTAGAGCGGTCACAAGGTAATCTTAACTATTTCTTTATATCATGGTTACCATGGCAACCATGAATCCGCCCCACACCAAAATCAATAGGCTTCATCCTCTTTCCTTAATACACCTTCATACCAAATAAGAAAATGATCGGACAAGAACTCGGACCTGTAGAGCGTTCACATGGTAATCTTAACTATTTCTTTATATCATGGTTATCATGGTTACCATGGCAACCAGGACTCCGCCCCACACCAAAATCAATAGGCTTCATCCTCTTTCCTTAATACACCTTCATACCAAATTAGAAAATGATCAGACAAGAACTCGGATCTATAGAGCGTTCACAAGGTAATCTTAACTATTTCTTTATATCATGGTTACCATGGCAACCAGGACTCCGCCCCACACCAAAATCAAAAGGCTTCATCCTCTTTCCTTAATACACCTTCATACCAAATTAGAAAATGATCGGACAAGAACTCGGACCTGTAGAGCGTTCACAAGGTAATCTTAACTATTTCTTTATATCATGGTTACCATGGCAACCAGGACTCCGCCCCACACCAAAATCAATAGGCTTCATCCTCTTTCCTTAAGACACCTTCATACCAAATTAGAAAATGATCGGACAAGAACTCGGACCTGTAGAGCGTTCACAAGGTAATCTTAACTATTTCTTTATATCATGGTTACCATGGCAACCAGGACTCCGCCCCACACCAAAATCTAAAGGCTTCATCCTCTTTCCTTAAGACACCTTCATACCAAATTAGAAAATGATCAGACAAGAACTCGGACCTGTAGAGCGTTCACAAGGTAATATTAACTATTTATTTATATCATGGTTACCATGGCAACCAGGACCGCGCCCCACACCAAAATCAATAGGCTTCATCCTCTTTCCTTAATACACCTTCATACCAAATTAGAAAATGATCGGACAAGAACTCGGACCTGTAGAGCGTTCACAAGGTAATCTTAACTATTTCTTTATATCATGGTTACCATGGCAACCAGGGCTCCGCCCCACACCAAAATCAATAGGCTTCATCCTCTTTCCTTAATACACCTTCATACCAAATTAGAAAATGATCGGACAAGAACTCGGACCTGTAGAGCGTTCACAAGGTAATCTTAACTATTTCTTTATATCATGGTTACCATGGCAACCAGGACTCCGCCCCACACCAAAATCAATAGGCTTCATCCTCTTTCCTTAATACACCTTCATACCAAATTAGAAAATGATCGGACAAGAACTCGGACCTGTAGAGCGTTCACAAGGTAATCTTAACTATTTCTTTATATCATGGTTACCATGGCAACCAGGACTCCGCCCCACACCAAAATCAATAGGCTTCATACTCTTTCCTTAATACACCTTCATACCAAATTAAAAAATGATCGGACAAGAACTCGGACCTGTAGAGCGTTCACAAGGTAATCTTAACTATTTCTTTATATCATGGTTACCATGGCAACCAGGACTCCGCCCCACACCAAAATCAATAGGCTTCATCCTCTTTCCTTAATACACCTTCATACCAAATTAGAAAATGATCGGACAAGAACTCGGACCTGTAGAGCGTTCACAAGGTAATCTTAACTATTTCTTTATATCATGGTTACCATGGCAACCAGGACTCCGCCCCACACCAAAATCAATAGGCTTCATCCTCTTTCCTTAATACACCTTCATACCAAATTAGAAAATGATCGGACAAGAACTCGGACCTGTAGAGCGTTCACAAGAAAATCTCTGCGGCGGACGCGGCGGACGCGGCGGACGCGGCGGACGCGGCGGCGGCGGCGGCGGCGGCGGCGCGACGAGGCCAAATCCATAGTATCCCCCGAAGTGGTTCGGGGGATACAATTAAGAAAACTTCCATAATTCAAAGTAATACAAAATTATTAAGACACACAAACGAACAGTTCGCTACATGCAAGTTATTAGTATTGAAATTTGGGTTATACTCCAATATCATTTGCAAATAAATTTATGTGTGCTATCAAAACAATTTTCTCATGCTCTAATACTGATACATGGTGAAAAAACATGGAATGGTTTATAATGGCACACAAAAGGATTCAATTATTCTAGACTAACATTTGTACCAGATACAATTCAAAATATGTTTGTATACATAATGAAACATGAAATGCAACCTATTAACCTATTAAACATGTCAAAATACAAAACACTGAATAGGAAACTGTTTATATCTGTAATACAAAAACAAAATGTTCTTACTCAACATAACATAGGGGAGAATTCAAAAACAAAACAAAGCAGAATATAACAAAATCTAATGAAAAGGTAATCAAAACACTTCAAGATCGTCTCATTGTTAATGAATAAAGCAGTTGAGATCTGCTTAGGAGTGTTGTTATAGATAAGAACATCTTACAATAACAAGTTAAGGTTTTTGTTATACAATTAAGAATTAAATCCTTCTTCATAACTACCCAATAAATTTGAAACAGTTTAACTCCAAAGTTAAAGCCTCACACATTGAGCTGAGTAACTTAAAGAGATACATCAATGCACCATAAATAAAGATCAAATCATACAAAACTGCTAGGACAGATTATGAAAATATTAACTCACTTATGACCATTTGTGATATATCTACAAATCAACCTTAGTGGAATAATTCAAGATTTCATTTCAGTTAGTTTAATTTATTTCATTTTTAAATTCATTCAAATATATTGACAGTGATAATTGAGTACTTGCACTCTATCAGTCTCCAGTCTAAAAGTCTAACTTAGAATTAAAGTAAAATCTTTGTACAACACCCCAGGTTCCAGAATTCAAAGGGTTACTATGTTGAATCTCCTTTTTACAGTGTGAACAACTAGACTCTGGCGCTGCCTTCATCATCCTTACCACAAGATGGCAGCAATAAATAGAATGCCAGGTTTCCGAATGCAATCAGTTCATTATGTCAAATTTCCTCTTTTTATCCAGTGCCAACAACTTGACTGCGACATTGCCTTCACCCATCCTCACCACAAGATGGCAGCAGACAGTTTTCCTCCTGTCCCTCTATTTGGCTCTTCCTGATGACCCCGCACTGCCTTGTCTTCTAGATGCTGCACCTAAAATGAAAAAAAGGAATATATGAAATATTATAATATGCCTGTTTTAATTGAGTTCGATTTTGAACAGAACGGTAGACTAATCAGTGACTGGAGGAGGAGGGGGGGGGGGGGGGGGGGGGGTTGTTACACATAGATTTTCAATTTTAACCTTTAAAATCTATCATCAAGACGATTTCATGTTCTTGATGTCAATTTTGATAACAAAGGGGGAAGAAAGCTGGGGGTTGTGTTTCACAAAGATTTTCAATTTTAACATTTAAAAAATCTTGTTAAATATCATCAGTATTTTCTTTCATCAAGGAGGTTTCATGTTCTTGCTGTCAAAAACAATGTGCTTTTTTTTTTACTTTTGAATGTGTTTAATTCCAAAGCTAGAAATTGCCTACCATAGAATTTATATCTAAGTTCAACTTAAAATCTGTGTGAAATACTCCCAGGTATCATAGTCCCACAGGGCTCCTCGAATATAATTATACAAATGTCCTTTATCTGTTACAATATTGTTATGTTTCCATCAATACCATTAATAGTATTATTTCAACAAACCAATTCAAACACGATTTGTCTTATCTCACAATCTATTCAGAAGATTGTGTTTTTAGGGCAGCAATTAAAAGAAGACATTAGGTAATTCTATAGCTAGCTGAATACCGCTCCTGGAGGGATGAGGAGCGGTAGTGATTTTTGAGCATTCAAGCTTGCATCCAGTACATTTTATCAGGGTTGGCACTTCTCATCTCTAGCCCCTGGGCGCTAATGTCTCAGCAGAGGATTACAGGATTAGGATTGTTGACAGCAGTAATAAAACTGATAAGAATGTGGTCGATACGGAAACAAAAATGATTAAATTGATCACCACGATGGTGGAAGACAAGCTAATGGGACAATCACGTCATGAAATATTGGTGAGAAGCTGTAGCATTTTTATATAATTATAGCTAGCAAAAATCATTATTTTAATGCATTCTAGAAGCCTTAAACATAAAACAGTACAGAGAAAATCATTATACATAGAGAGAAAATTGCACGGGATAAGTGGTAAGGAGAATTAATGCAGGATAAAGCAACTTTGAGGAAAGAAAGGGGATACTAAAATATCAAAATCAGATGTTCCAATCAGATTTTTCACTCTATACTGGTTCACTGTAAATCCTGCTTATTATTTTGGTTTCCACTGTGGAAATATGAGAGAGAATACAGTGTAACCTCATTAAAATGAGCAGCTTAGGACCATCAAATTTACCTTGTTATATTAGGGCTTAAAACCTAATTGAATACTGTAATACATAGAACTTGGACCCGTGAAAAGACCTCGCTATATCAGGTACCTCATTATAACAGAGCTCATCATAAAGAGGCTCCACTGTAACACAAAGGACAACTTTACGAGGAAAAAGTTAAAACCTATATATATATGCCTGAAAAAAACATGTATTTCACACTGGACCATCTCACTGCACTCTAAACTGGTTTCTGTGGTTCACAATGAAGAAACTGAAAGGAGAGAATTGTTCACTTAAAGGGAAGCCAAAAGAGCCAAACGCTGGTATTTTAGTGTACTTTTAAGACTGACATAGCAGCAGACTCAACGACAGAGGTTACAAAGCCTGTTTTCGTAAGTGCACGCTCAGATGACATGGCATGTGGAATTGTTGGAAATCATGGCAGCCTCCAGTCGGTGGTCAGTTAATGAAAACAGATGATAGTGGTCTCAAAAACTTCAATAGTAAACATTTATTTAATGCTGGCTCGATCACTGCATTTCCATTTCACTTTGAAATTTACTGTAAGTACTGGCAAGTAATGGCTACTTTTCGGTTTGTTCAGAAGAACTTTTTGCCAGAATACTGTGCTTGAATATTGCAATTGGTGCAAACAGGTGTGTTTAATAAGCTCACTGCAAGTCTATCTTATTTTGAGGTGTACTCTGCACTGGAGACATCTTCCTTAAAACAGCAACATTTAAGCCTGATACATTTCTAACTTATTGTATGTGATCACTGCAATTTGTTTAAAGACAAACTTCAAATGTACATGTAATAATTTCTTTGGTGCTGGCTCACTGCAAGTCTATCTTACTTTGAGGTTTACTATGCACTGGTGACACCTTCCCTGACGCAGCTACATCCGAGCCTGGTAAACTAAGCTGGGATTTGCCGCGTGATGCTTGAGTAATGAGGAAAGAAATTATTGGCATTAAAGTTTAGTACCAATTTAAAAAACTTACTTATTTTAGAAATAGTTATTTTTTCCACATTGTCACTTTTGTCAGCCTTCATTCTTCCTCTCTGTTACCTCTAACCTATCCCTCTCTTATGTTTCCTTTCTTTATACGTGCATATAGACCCTTACCTGTGTGTTATATGCACTATAGAAGAACTGTGTATCATCATTATTATTATAATTGAGAACAAATATGTTGCCTTTTCTAAGACCCGAATCGTTGACACTCAACGCTACTTAAAAGCAAGCTGACCTGTATCATTATATTGTTATTTTTGTTTCTATTTTTAGTAAATTACTACTTTATAATATGAAAAATTATACACAAATTGTCTTTGCATCACCAAAAATTTCACATGGATTTGTGATGTGGATGTCATTTTGATAAGACAAAAAGTCAAATTTAACATTAAAATATTGGAAATACTGGAAGTTATTATGTACCATAAATGGCATTAAATAATTAGCCACACAAGTTGAAAGTTTGCATTTTTGCATTTTTGCTCATTACTCGGACATTTAATGTCCATGAAATGTTCACACAACACCCAGTGGACATATCAGATAACAACAATATACTTTGTATCAACCACGAACACTTTATGCACATGTCAACAAAGTTAATAGATCCCTTTAATTGTACAAGCAGTTTTAATGTTAGCAAGCAGACTGCAAAAAAAAACATTTAACGGTCAAAATTATTCATCTGAAAAATACTTGTTACACGTTGCACAAGACTGTTGTGATCAATTCACTCATTAATTCCCAGTAAACAAACCACTCTCACAAAGTTAGTAACTGTGCACGAAGCATTGTGTGAATTTTTCTCCAATTTCTGTTAAATAATGTGATGCACTGGCAAAGATCTGTGAGTGTTTCTTTTGTCGGGGGGGGGGGGGGGGGGGCATAATGATAATCTATTCATTCATCCCGCCTTCCTTCCAAACACAACACATTTCTGCAGATCTATGCCAACAATGCAATATTTGAAATATTGTTTATTCTTATGTTAGTAACAGTAGCCAGTAGGTATTTTACCTATTAGCGATCTACAATGGAAATAGAAATGTGCATACTACACTTTTGTTGACTAATCCCCATCATCATCATTTTTATTTCTTTGTTCTTACTATTACAGTCAAATCAAAACCCACACAAGGGAGACAGAAGAGGTGGTCTTTATCAGTAGGTGGTTTTTACATTAGCCTCTGATGAAAATTCTACCAAGATCAAAAGATAATTGGCACTTAATTGATTTACATGAATTAAAAAGATGGTGTCATTAACCGAGTCTTAATTCAACAAGTGTTTTTCAAGAACATAGATATATTTCCCAGCTAGTTTAGATTAAATGTGAGAAAATATTGTATTCACTGCTGTTATACAGACACTCCGGCTGGGATCTAACACATTAAAACCAAGTCGTCTCTGAGCGCAATATAAAGATTAATATCAAGAAATGTTAGGATTAAAGGTGTGCTTCAATTGGTGCATGTGTGTCACAAACTCTTACTCGCACTCTGAAGGATCACTCTAAAATTAAAATCAAGAAATGTTAGGATTAAAGATGTGCTTCAATCTGTGCAAGTGCGCCTCTGTCAAACTCTTACTCGCATGATGAAGTTGATGGATCATCTCTAAGATTAAAATTAAGAAATATTAGGATTAAAGGTGTGCTTCAATTGGTGCATGTGTGTCACAAACTCTTACTCGCACGCTGAAGTTGATGGATCATCTCTAAGATTAAAATTAAGAAATGTTAGGATTAAAGGTGTGCTTTAATTGGTGCATGTGTGTCACAAACTCTTACTCGCACGCTGAAGTTGATGGATCATCTCTAAGATTAAAATTAAGAATTGTTAGGATTAAAGGTGTGCTTCAATTGGTGCATGTGTGTCACAAACTCTTACTCGCACGCTGAAGTTGATGGATCATCTCTAAGATTAAAATTAAGAAATGTTAGGATTAAAGGTGTGCTTCAATTGGTGCATGTGTGTCACAAACTCTTACTCGCACGCTGAAGTTGATGGATCACTCTAAGATTAAAATCAAGAAATATTAGGATTAAAGGTGTGCCTCAATCAGTGCATGTGTGTGTGCGCCACAAACTCTTACTCGCATGCTGAAGTTGGGTGTCTCCGGGAGTTACTACTGAGCGATAACCTAGGCGAAATAAATATCAGTCAAAATTAGGATGCAAATTAAGGGCATGTTACGATGCATCGGGTGAAAAACCAACTAACAACTTATTCTGAATGAGGATTTGATGTTAACACATTTTATTTATTCCTGAAATGTATTTGACACACTCCATCATTATTGTGATTATTTTACTTTGATTTTTTTTTAGAGTAAGAAAGTTTGCTATACAAGTATCCACTATCATTGTTTTTATTATTATTAATCTCAACCCAACAGGTTTAAAAACAATCTAATTAAATATTGTGTTGCAAATCCAATACAAAACCTGGTACATGTACTTCATCCAACTATTCAGCTGAACAGTTTAAATTTTGTCAATAAATACATATTCTTAAATTGTAATCTTTGTTACAGTAAATCACAATTCTGCAAGGAAATTCAAATTCATCTTGCTCACACCTATCCACTACCTACAACTACTACATGAATTAGAGGTATTTTACCACAGTAATGCTAATACTGTCAGAATATATTTTCAACATTAAATTTTGTTGGTTCAAGTTCAAGTTCATTTTATTGTCCAAATATGGAAATTTTAAAAGTTTACATACCATGTTACATGGGAAATACAAAGTAAACAAAAAAATATTCAAGGGAGATAGGTAATTAATTTAATGTTACAATAGAGCACAGAATAAATAAACCAGTCAGAAGAAATTCATAGGTATACGCATACTTTTGACGGATGCTAGTCGAGATCCGGATCCATCGGTTGGCGACGTGCGGCCATCTTCACTGATGTACAGGGTCACAGAACTAAGGGGGGAAAGACCGCCATCTAGAGGGGAAAAGGGGTAAACTTCTCTTTACCTAAACCCGGATATAGATACATTGTAAAGTAAATAAATTGAATGTTCATGTGTTGATGATTGCATGTTAAACAAAATTGAATTAGATTGGCAGAAACTGCAGATCATCTAACTTAAGGATGAAAAGAAACCATAGAAATAAATCACTTATTTGAACTAGGCTCTTGGCGTGGTCCGGCCAATCATCACTGATCACTTTAAATTCTGGACTAAATGATGTGCAATTGATGAGAATTCAGGCCAATGTTTCAGGGTTTGATGACATGTTTAAACAGGATAATAGCTTCTATGCACATTAATATGACAGGATATGATGGGTGATTTTGGAAATAAACAATATTTTACAAAGATTTATTATAAAGCATTTTTGTTATTACACCTTAATAACCCAGTGGTTGAAGCTGTATATAAGTATAATAAGCTGTATATAAGTATAATGTATATACATTGAATATATTTCTGGCAAACAACTCATACAATTCAATAATGATATTATCCAACAAATAGAGAATCATCGTAACACTTACACGTATACTAAACAAAAGAAAACTTTTTTCATTATTCTCATAATTTTGTTGATGAATTAAATGATGTAGGCCTTTTCAACAAACTGTTTTTACACAAATTAGATACATGTATTTTCAATTGACAGACTTTATAATTTGAAAAGCATTATTAAAGCTTTAGCAAAAAGCTTAAAAATTCAAACAGCTTTCTGTCATCTAATTTTAACTGCTTGCTCTGCATATTCCCTGTTAGTGTGCACCCAAAAGCCTTTTTTCATTTGATAAAGAAAGTGCATGTTAGTGTGTCACACTCTCTTACGACTGCTATCTCCTCTAGAGGGAGGATGGCTTCTCATCGGAATAGCCTGGTCGGACAACTCCACATTCTCCACAGGGGGGAGAGTCTGCGCTGCTGGCTTACGCTTCTCTAAAGGAACGATTTTAAGATAGAAAACTAAGCATGCAGTACATAAATACAAAGACAAATGCACCTTTAAAATATGTAAACAATATTGAATAGAAAAGAAAATATGCAATTAATTGATTACAGATGACATTAAGAATTTTGTTGAGAAATAAAACAGAAAACCGAAGATGCATATATATGAACATCTATGAACTAACAGGAGTTACTGGAAAAGCAGGCTATAACATAATAAATTCTACACTACAGAAATGTCTAAATCAGAAATAATACAAGAAAAAATGAACATCATGCTTTGTAAAGGTAAGGACATGAGAGAGTGGTGAATAGATAAATCAGAGATAAATATATGAGAGATGTTCATCTGATTTTCAGAAACAAGCAATTCACTAATGCAAGTGTGATCAATAGTCTAGAAAACTACATTGAAAACTGCCATTTCACAAGCATGCATACATGTACATGTAAGATTTGAAATTAGGTCTTTCTTTTTTATTTTGTTATTCAAAAACTGTAATGAAGATGTTCTAAAAAGTTTTTACTAATGATGTGTACATGATCATCATATACACACATCAATAGTAAAACTGCCCACCACTTTTATGACTTCTGAGCCTTTAAGTTACATCTCACACATACACACACACACACACACACACACAGGTCTTTGGATGCAAAAAAACAACAACAAAACAAATAAATCAACAAGAATAAAAATAAATACACTTAATAAAAGCACTTACTCTGTCTGCTGCCCCCAGTGGTGGGTCTGCTCGGAGGAGGTGATCCTGATGACCTGACAGGAGGGGGCGGGGTCATACCACGACTGACCGGTCTCTTCCCACTCTCGGGGGTGCGGGGTATCTTGGGTCGGCTGCCGAACGCCGTAGTATATTCACCACCAACCCTAGATAAATAGATAAATAGATAGATAGATAGATAGATAGATAAATAGATAGATAGATAGATAGATAGATAGATAGATATTTTATTTAGTTTTTGAACATACAAGATAAGACAAAGAAATGTATCTTTAATTGGCACTTTATTCACTAAATTGTTCCCTAATACATTATGCTATCCCTATAGAGTAATAATAGAGGGCCCACCTGGTTCCCCATAGACTTTTGACACAACCCACCTGGTTCCCGTAGTCAAGTTTCTTTGAAAAAATTTTATAAAATTTATTTTACAAGGCATAAAATGTTGATTCAAATCATTGATATTTTCTATTTTCAAGGGGATTTCATGTTCTTGATGTAAAATTTATGAAAAGTCTAAAATACTTGCATTTTTGCTTTTGAATATATTTTATTCCAAGGATACAAATGGCTTTCCATAATGTTTAAGTCCAATTTAGAGATAAGTTCAACTTAGGATCTTTGTAAAAAAAACACCCTCCAGGCATAAAAGAACCACTATGGTAGTGATCGATCTATGCAAATGAGTTTGGTCTCAAGGTATATACTGCTGTGCTGCTCACCTGGCACTACCAGCGCTTCTGATGGGAGAGCCCTGGGGCAACTCAGCCTGAACATGGTCCTCATCAGGCCCAGGGGAAGAATTCTGGAGGGAGGAGAAAAGAAACACTTCTTCTGATAAAGGGATATACAGTATATTGCAAAGGTCATTTTGGCCCTGACTAAGATTAAGCTTTGATCGAAAGCTACTAAGGATCTTTACTGACTCTCAAAACTGGACAACATTATAATAATACATTAAAACTTTTAGAGAGTGAATATTGTGACATAGTGTAAAAAAAGATATATTCGTTAAAAAAACATACCCATTCAACACGTTCATAACAAATAATTCAGATTTCAAAATGTATTAATTTATTTTTTCAATCTGATCAAAAGTTACAAACAAAGCATAATGAAGTTTAACACATTACAAGCCAAATTTTGAAAATGACACACATCAGTAAAGTGGCAGAATCCATATAAGCTGAATGGCCTTTCAATGCCCGATCCCACAGGCACATTTCTTATTCAATATCAAGCTACCCCCCACCCCCCCCCCCCCCCCCCCCCTATTTCCTTTCTGCCTCCTTTGCAAAAAAAATATTCCAAAGTTCAGATGAATCTGCATGTACGTACATTGTAAACAAAACTACTTAACGGCCCGGTCACATATCACTGGAAATCGTAAATGGATACCCGACGGAGAGTAATATTTTCAATCCATTCATCTCTGTTCATATACGTTTCTTGTCCGTTTCTTGTCAGGCGATGTACGTTGTCTACCCGGCAGAATGTTTTTGTGCATGAAGTAATTGAGACGACTTCCACCAACGGGTATTTTGATTTTGCAAATTTTATATTCGTCAGGCATCCGGATGTTTACGCTATCCGGTGATATGTGACCGGGCCTGAAGCAGTGGTTGTACAGTATACTTACAAGATCTTGCTGAGGTGGATCGCCTCCTACAAGAAGACAAAAAGAAAGAAGAAACATTATATTCAAATGAAGTACACCTGTATTCAGCTACATATCGTTTTGAACTATTCTAGATGGGTAAAACACCAATTACTATAAAAATGTCACCCTTTTGACAAAATAATTCCCGTTGATTTAAATCAATTTTAATTTGCTTCACCCAGTCAGCATCAGGTCCATGGAGAAAATGTATGTGTTATACCAAAATCAAACCATCATCAATTAGATTTAGGTTTAGATTTTAGATGTATTAATTTATTGTCCTTCACTGGAAATGCATTCAATTATCTATATGACACACGCAGTACCCGTATCCCGCGTTGTGTAGCGCCATATTGCATCCAACCGTACCGCAGCTATTGCGTTGTGCATGCAGTGCAGCGCGCGATTGTATGCACGCTATACCCACAGTACAGCCTTAAAAATTAAACAAATAATTAAACAAAATGGTCTGGTACCCCGGGGTACCGTTTATGTCATCATATACGGTTTTCTGTTATCACATACATGCACATACATGTATTAGAATATCCTATTTTTTGGACAATAAACTAATAAATGTTATGTAAACTAGAGCAATCTTCAGCCACGCACAATGCCTCTGACCATTTCCTTGGTGGGGGCATACGGATTAGTATGTTTACATATTTAACAACTAAAATTAGGCCAATCACATACCTGCACCGTTAGCCGAAGCTCCCCTATTGGACACGGCTGATCCTGCTCGGCTGCCACTACTGGTAGGGGGTCGGGACATCTGTGGAGAAAGGAATAGTCAAATACAACGTACAATCATAACACAGAAATTGATCAAAAGAACAGAGTTAAGTACGAACATGGAATGGTTATGAATGTAGCTGAAGGTGAAAGCTGAGCGTACTATTTAAACAAAGCATTGGTGATGGTAGTGAGGACAATGAATGATGATGATGCAGCATCAATGGCAATTATGATGACAATGATAATGAATTGATTATGATGACGATGATGGTGACGATGATGGTGGCAATGGTGATAATTGATGATGATGTTGGTGATGATGATGATGATGATGATGGTCATGGTCATGGTGATGGTGGTGATGGTGGTGATGGTGGTGGTGATGATGATGATGATGATGATGATGATGATGATGATGATGATGATGATGATGATGATGATGATGATGATGATGATGATGATGATGATGATGATGGTGCTGGTGGTGATGGTGGTGATGGTGGTGATGATGATTATGATGATGATGATGATGACGATGATGACGATGAGAGAGTATAGGATGACAGCTGTTCTCGACACACACACACTACTTGCTCTATTGCAAATAAATACCATCCTATCCTAAACACTGACAAATGCGCTACTTACTCGACCATTGAGTGCAGCGCTAAGAGGTCTTGCTTCTGAAGCACTTACAGGCCTTGCTGCTGTAGCGCTCGGATGCCTTGAACCAGCGGCGCTGAAATGGAAGGAAAATAAAATATATTGTGATATTTCCAAACACAAACAAAATACATGTAGTGTAGGGCAATTCCGAGCAATATTGAGTCACTGCATTTCCAAAAATTATGTTTGAATCCAGCAATTAATGTACATAATATATGGTTACTGCAAGCATTTCAGTCTTATAATAATGAGGACATAAGTATTTAAAGGATTCTAATGCCAAATGGGCTCATTTGTGGTAACACTGACATTTTGTCAATGTTTGCTTGGAGTTGCCGTTTATACTTTGTTGCATACTCCCAATGTATATACACCTGGGTAGAGAGCAGCAATAGTGGATAAAATGTCTTGCTGAAGAACAAATGCAATGGACAAAAAGCCAGACAGAAGCACATCAACAGATGAAATACACATACACGTACATAAATCTATTAAAAACAAAATTAATAAGAACATGTTCATAGTGTTACCTGTGTCTGGCAGGAGAGTGCTGTGACTGCGCACTACCACTTCTTGAGGTCGTCTTACCATCCTACAAATATGAACAGGGAAAAAAAATCATAGATTTAAACATAGGGGAAAATAACCAGAAATATATAATATAAATGAAAATTGAGCAAAGAAAAATAAGCTTTCCCCAATAAAGCCCAATTTATTTAGCTCATTGTTCATTTTGTTAAAGAAAAAAACATGGTATATCGTCAACCCTATGTATATAGTGACTGCCAAATGAAAACAAGAAGAGATGGCCATTGTAGACAGGTATCTTCTATAAACACTGTTCCACTTCCACAGCTCCATTTTTTTCTCGGCAGAAGATCGATTTTGGTAGCCACTATTAACAGGTTGACTGCTATAGATAGGTGGTGACTATAAAGACAGGTCCAACTGTAATTGTATGGCTCACCAGGCTTCCTACAACTGCACAAAGAAGTATTGCAGATAGGGTCAACCAAGCAAGATACATTTTGGGCTCAGGTAGCATTGGAAGCCCCAAGAAAATCTCCCTCACTTGTCTAAACTAACTGCATTACCCCTTGTTCGATCCCGTATTTTCTTTTCCTACTTAACAGTTTTTTATTTCCAGTTGAAAAGATATATACAAACCCCAGAGTTTACTAATTGGTTTGATTTAAAATTCATGATATCAGGCTAAATAATAATTATAGTAATTCTATATTTATACCGCAGACACTTACAGTACTTCACCATTATCATTATTACCCCTGGTCATCCGGGTACATTTCAAACCTGCACAATTACCCTGTGCACTTTCTCAACTCCCTGGGGAACATACTAGCCTGGAGCAAACATAATTGGCTCATCAGGCTAATTTACACCCGACAAAGGTATCCATTTATACTTGACCACCTCTGGTTCTAATTTTAATCAATATTCTCAAAGCTGGCTACTCATACTTCCATAGAGTAATTGAATGCAACAAAACATTCATTCAAACCTGTTTATAAATGGTGACCACCTGAGGGGAACAGAAAAAGTGGCCACTATACAAAGGTCCTAAAAGATATCATTTCTCTGCATGCATGGGGTCAATTTTGATGGCCACTATAGGCAGGTTGGCTGCTTATATAGACAGGTGGTTGCTTTGACAGGTTTGACTGCAGGCAGTGATCAACTTACCCACATATAGTAAGCCATGAGTAGCTTCTCTCCGCTCAGTTCTCCCTGCTGGGGTTTGACGACCTCTGCCTTGTCCAGGTCTGCCTCCATCGCATCTTGGTCTAGATCCTCCTGGTAACAGAGAAATAACATCATCGGTCATCCACGGTCAAAACTTTATCTTGTAGCTTTAATATAATTATTTAATAATAGTAATAATTTATACAATTATTGTATTTTTGCACTTCACCGACATAGGTTAAACGCTGGATGCTCACTGCTCACTGTTTAAGTCACTGTAATTTTTTTTTTTTTTAAGTACTCCATGTTGGGTTTTGACGTCCTCTGCTTTGTCCAGGTCCATCTCCAACGCATCATAGAACATCAAAAGTCATCCAAGGTCAAAACCTTATCGTGTAGCTTAACATGATTTAAAGTGATCCATTAACTTTGACAAATTTAATGTGAGAAACCTTTCCATCTGGAAAACATGATCCGTCTTTAACGGGTTAAAGTTCATTGGGTTTGACCACCTCTGCTTTGTCCTGGTCCCCCTTCATCGCATCTTGGTCTTGGTCCTCCTGGCAACAGAAAAATGCATTGTGGGACGATAACAAAATGACCTTGTAGACAAATGATCGCATGAATTGAACATACAGGATTTCAATGCAAACTCGCAATCTTGTTGCACTACTCCAATGTGCATTACAACAGTTCAAACCTAAATATCACCTGCTGCACTATCTCAACTCCCTCAAAAGCATAATAGCCACTAAAATACAACTAAAGCCGACTTGACCTAATCCAACTAGTTCTCAATCAGGCCAGTAATTGGTCCGATCAGTTGAGCCGATTCAACATGATGAATTGGCTCTATCAATGCACACTGATGGATCCTACTGAAAACTAGTAAATATGGGTCTCCTCAGCTCCATGTACACTGGGCTTACATTTGTAAGTCACAAGCATTTTATGTTGATACATAAAATGCTTGTTTACCTATTTAAAGAAAGGCATTACTGTAGATCTTATCATTAGTCAGTCAGAGGCTTGCTTGAGAATTACTTTTCTCTCACACTCCATCTCGTTTGACAGTCCTTACCTCATCCTCATCATCTTCATCATCCGAGTCGGCATCATCTGCCACCACATCTGTAAGAGAGAGAGAAAAAAAGGGAGAAAATGAGCACTTCCTATTTCACTGTGACGTACTGTCTATGACTTTTTGGTTCTATACATTTTCACACATAATTTGTTTACTGTAAATATTCAATGCACCTTTCATTAACAAGCTCTGCTTTCTTGATTGGCTCCGGCCTCCTCATTTTAATCGGGTCTCTTTGAGATTCTGAAATCTCTATTGACTTTGTACACAAACCACCTGGTTTGTGTAGTCAGGAAGGGGTTCACAATTAACATGTGTAATATTGAAAATATTTTGTATGATCATATCTGTAATATAATATGTGAAATCGCTGTTACAGGCTTTCAAGTGGGCCTAACTGGAAAAGTAGGAGAAAAATAGGACCAATTTTTCCTAAAAAGTAGGACAAAAGTAGGACATTAGAGGCCTAAAGTAGGATAAAAGTAGGATGTGCGCGGGATTTTCGGAGAAGTTTTCATTGCTACTTACCATTACTCTTGATCATATATCTTGGTCTGTACAATAGGCGTTGATTTCTTCTCTCCATAGGGGGAATGATACATCATTTCAACTTTGGCGAGGGAGCGAAGTGACCAACCCAGCGGGGATTGTATGACCGGAGGAGGGAGGGGGTATGGGGTCCCATGCTTTTTAATTTGACGATAACATGCAAATTGGAAGCACCTGGATGGAACCCTGAATGGAATCACAATGGGATGGGGGTCCATGGGGCGGAAGGAGCCCCCGAAAGCTTTTGGATTTCTGATATACAGAACTAAAGATATTGTCCATATTTAAAAAGAAAACCTAGTTAGCTATTAGATGGTTAGTTCTTTAGTTATTTGAATTTGAGTGGGCATAGCAAGAGTTCCTGAATAAAGATTTTATAAGTGTACAGGGGACCGGGACAAATTACTATAATGGGGGTCCAGGGGGCGGAGCCCTCAGAAGCTTTTGGATTTCTGATATACAGAACTAAAGATATTGTCCATATTTAAAAAGAAAACCTAGTTAGCTATTAGATGGTTAGTTCTTTAGTTATTTAAATTTGAGTGGGCATAGCAAAAGTTCCTGAATAAAGATTGTATACATGTTCGGTGGACTGGGTCAAATTACTATAATGGTGATCCAGGGGGCATAGCCCCCAGAAGATTTTGAATTTTGGCAGATGAGCACTCTCAATATGTGGTTTAATTGTATCAACTTTCACATAATGGATAATAGAGGGCAATGTCCCTTTATTTTAATATTCAAAACTATATTTGAAGCTCAAATGTTGGAGCTGGGGGGGGGGGGGATAATAATAATACAGGTTATCCCCCACCTCAAATATTGGGGGGGGGGATATATCCCCCCATTCCCCCTGTGATCGACGCTCATGATCTTTACTCACCACTTTAATGCACCAATCCCATATTTGATTTTTGGGAACACACAGCAGCAGAGCTGAGGCACGCACCAAGTCTTCTGGCTGATGTTTTTCTACAAAGAAGACTGGTGATGGTGAAACAATCATAGTGGACTACACACACCTTCTGTGAGAACCTGCAACAATTACACACTACTCCTGCATAATAATAGCCTCGCACAATGTTTTTTTTTTTTTTTGGTTACACAAAAAAGTAGGAGAAAGTAGGAAATAGTAGGAAATTTGGGGAAAAAGTAGGATAAGTAGGAGGTTGTGCAAAAAAGTAGGAAAAAGTAGGAAAAGTAGGACCACTTGAAAGCCTGCTGTTATCATACTATACACCTAATGTTTAATAAAACGAGAACCTGGCTTTCATTTTTTTATATCGACAAACTCATAGATTGAATCATGTAAATATAACATTTTCCAGTTTGTATTTCAACAATATTTCTTCATCTTCCAGGCCAAACATGCTTCACATCTAGATTCAAAGTTGAACTTAACTCGTTGGACCTAAATATTATGGAAAGCCATTAGTTTCTTTGTAAAATTGTTGAAACAGTTCTTTTAAAAGGCATATCTATTTTGATTAAAATCAATAATATTTGTTATAATCAAGGAGCCTTGAAATTATTAATATAAAGTTTTGTTGGAGGTTTTAGATACTTGTATTTTTGGCTTTATATGTTTTATTTCAAGGCTACAAATGGCTTTCCATAATTGCTAGGTCCAACTTAGAGTTAAGTTCACCTTTATAGAATCTATGTAAAACATCCCCAGATAGTTTTTTTGTTGTAAGTATTGTAATTGGCATTCTTATTCCCCTTACCCGAGTTGAGTTGCTTGATGATGAAGTGGATTTGTCTGTTCATCTCTGGTGTGTCTTCCTTGATGAAACATTTCAGAACATCCTCCATTCCCTGCGACAATAACAAAAAATTATTATTCCCTAATCCTTTCATTTTTCATATTATTCAAAAATACACAATCAAATTAGTTAATTCACAATAAAAAAACAAACGGATGATTACCCAATCCGCTTTTCTTCAAATTAAACAAATTAGATCAGTAAATTGTTAATCGACAATGGAAAAACAAAAAAGTTTATACCCCCATCCCCTCTTTCTTCAAATTCTTACAACATACAGTTAATGAGTTCTTCAACAATGACAACAAAAAAATGATTCCCCGATACTGTTTTCCTTCAAATAAAAAAAAAATAAAAATCACATTAGATCATCGAACGGTACAAATTCTCACTTCATATTCTAACTTAGTGCACATATATACATCACCATTTAATACAAATATAAGTTTTTGTAAAAACATTTCCGAACTGAGGATTTAGAACTTGCTCACTTTTATTTAGATAATTAATAAGACAGTTTTACACAATTTGTTAGAGGTGTCCTTAAACTTACCATAGCTTTTGCTTCCTCCCTGATCTCTGGTATGGAGAGGATGCTGTACAGAGTGCCATTCACATAGGGTCGGATCTACAAAATAAACATTACAAGGTTCATATTACATTGTATATACTTATTTTTCAAGTCAATCCCATGACTTTTCCATGACTTTTCAACACGGGAAACAAGGTTCTTTGACTTATATCAATACTTTTGATTTTTTACAAATTGATGCAATATGCAAGTGAAAAGATTTGCATAAATCTGATATATTTATTGATATTTCAGCTCTTTCTGAACCGATTTAAAATCACATGCTCTTCCAAATATTACACTTAGTTTTTCATTAGCTCACAAAAAAATGTATTTCTCTAAGCACCTTCTATGCCAAAACTGAACTGGCCCTTCAAAGGTAAACAAGAGTAGTAATTATTTCATATTGTTCTGCAAGTGTTTTGGTTGGTTTGAAATAAAGATTTGGACAAAAATGCTTTGAAATTGACTAATTGAGTATGAATAGGCTCCAAAATAAAACCATTGATGACAAAGTTCAATTTAACCGCGTGAAGAACCGCGTATGTGTTGCAAAAGATTATGCGGGCTTGTCGATATCTCCAGCCCAGCGCTAGCGGGGGCTTGCGGCGCGGACAGGTGCGAACGGGCGATGAATTTAGGCCAAATTTTGCTGGCGTGCATTGGATTTCTTCGGAAATTTCTGCATATAACAATACTAAGGTTCAGATTCAACCACACAAACCATTTTTTATACTAATTCAACAATATTGACCAATTAGTTTGGCCAATATAGATGTTTTCGGTAATTTTCCCAATATAGTTATTTGGCTTTAAGATTAACTGAAAGTATATTGAATAAGGACATATAAGAATGATTCGCTTCCAAGTGCTCGTATATTTGTGAAATTTGATAAATTGATCCCATTTATCAATTCCATACTATAAGGCCCAGTGGATTGTGAGATAAGCTTTCATTTACAATTATGATAAATATTTAGGTTGAAACATGCAAATATAACTCTGTTGATGTGTCGATACTATTCATGGAGACTATACAGTATTGTTTTTTACTTTACAATTATGCTCAAACAGTAATATATTCATTTCCTATATATATAAAGTGAATTTATTCTCACCTCATGATCTTCGTGGCCCAAGAGGTCGCTCAGAACGTGTAGGATTCTGGTCTTGTCATCAACACACTTTCTTTTTCCTAAGCAGGGAACAATAATCACAAGAAATTGATTGAAAAAGAGCAAAGAAAATAGGGTTTCTCTGGGATTTGAACCCAAAACCTCTGAATTGTAAGACCGTTGCTCTACCAACTGAGCTATAGGTAGACTTAGTGTCGGTGTTCATACCTGTAACTCCTTCGTTTTCAATGCTCGTGATGGTCAGAAGCTACTATAAACTTGACACAAACCCAAAGGGGGATGTCAGAAAATATGCGCATATGAGTCAATTGAATTTGCTCATTAAAGTGCATTTTATGACTTGCGATTAATCACAACTTGGCGATTGTTCACAACTCTTTATGCAACACCCCACAGGTGCTACTTTTACCCATAGTCATCAGGTACAGTTTAAACCCACATCATGAAACGGTGTACATTCTCAACTCCCCTAGGAGCATACTTTCAAGTCATATTAACCCCGCTTATGTACTGTACCTGAAGTTCTGAGGCACAGGTTCATGAGAAGCGCTATGGAGTATTCCAGAGTGTAGTCCGACAGTGAGTCGGAGTCTTCGAGCACGCTGACGAGCCAGATGATTATACCGCCTTCTATCATCAACGTCTGCAGATGTCTCCTGCCGAGGGCAACGTGGAAAACATAATTAGAGAGAGAATTGCTGAATGAACATTGCCTTGAATTGGTTTGTAGTGAATTGCAAGTACGGTTACAGTTACACCTTTTCTTTTGGAATTACTTGAATTCCAAAATGACATTAATTTAGAAGAAGCAGTGTCCCTTATCCAATCGTCCACAACACAAAGTTTGAATTCAATTGCAGAAATACACAGACAATACTGAAATAAATGTATACTCATAATTGAGTGGTAACAACAAAACATTTGAAATGAACAGAAAATTAAAATAGTTTGATACTTATAATTGCAATGTATCAACAAAACAAAAACAAACTTAATAGCAAAAAAAAAAATGTATATGCACGTACTTGAGACTGAGTTTCTGCAAGGCGCCCAGGGCATTCTCTCTGGTGATGGAATCTTGGTCCTCGGACTGCAGTGTAACTTGAAGAGTCTCCACAATATGCGGGAATTTACCCAGGTAGTTACGGCCTGATGCAGGAGAGAAAAGAAAAGAGACAGCCCAACTTTGAGTATTTCAGCAACTTGTCTTGAGAAGGTTAACACAACTCATCTCAATTAAATTAAATTCCACTGAATTCAATTCAATTAGATCAAATTCAATTTAATCGGCCTAACCTGACAGAGAAAAGATAAGAGACTGTCTGAATGAGCATTCTAGTGACTTGTCTTGATAGGAAAACAAATGCTAGAAAATAAAAAAAATTGTGGCCCAGTTGGCCAAGAAAAAACATGTTTTTTCACATTTTTGTGGCATGAAACCTGAATGCGGTGGCTCTAAACTGTTCAACTTAAAATCTTTGTGAACGTACATCCCCAGGTTTCAGTAACAACTGGGTTAATTCATTCACTATTATAGAATGGGTTGATAAATCACTGCAATCTGATTGGTTGAGAGCAAAATTTGTGCAGACAATTAATTACACTGGATGCATGAAAAGTCATGCGTCCGGTAAAAAAATCATGCGTCCGGTAAAAATGTCATGCGTCCGGTAAAAATGTCATGCGTCCGGTAAAAAATGTCATGCGTCCGGTAAAAAAATCATGCGTCCGGTAAAAAATTTCATGCGTCCGGTAAAAAATTTCATTCATCCGGTAAAATTATTTCATGCATCCGGTAATTTTTCTAATTTTTAATTTTTTGAATTTTTGGGGGGCGTAACAATGCCCATTCTATAAAACAGATGATGCGCAAGTTTATTTTGTGGGTCGGTGGAATTGTTTGCACGCGGTAACTATGGAAACTAGTCTAAACCCACTCGTGTGTTTAACAGTTCCATAGTTACCTTGTGCAAACAATTCCTACCGACCCACTCATACCTGCGCATCATTTGTATACTGGAACCTAGCTGGTGTTACATGCGTTAACTCCTTGAATGCCAAGCTCACATTTTTGCATCACACAATACAAACAAATGCCATAGAGCTGTGGAGATAACAATATCTCATAATCATCAGGTGAACTTAAATCTTTGCTTAAATCAGCCCCTTGGTTCATACCAAAATTGGGTTTTGATAGACCACCAGGTTCCCATAAGCAAGGGTTCACCCTTGATTATGGGAACCTGGTGGTCTATTGTACAAAGTCTATAGGGATTTCAGAATCTTGAAGGGAACAGGTAAACCCGTTACTTATGGGAACCTGCATGGTGGTCTACATGTATGTACAAAGTCTATGGGGATTTCAGAAGCTTGAAGGGAACCGGTCAACTTACCGACGGAGAGAGAGGCGAAGGCATTGAAGAGTCTGGCTGTGTACTGCTGTATGACCTCATCGGCCGTGGAGTTCAACATCTCAATCACCTTGGCCTGAAAGGGGACCACCAGGCAAAGAACAAATAAATTTAATGAAAATGAGCAAAGAAAATTGGGCTTCCCCAGGGTTCGAACCCGAGACCCCGGGACCGCTGGATCGGTGCTCTGGGTACTGAGCTAGAAAGCTTTTGTGATGGCTGTCCATCCCAATGATCCTTTTCCAATGCTTTAGAAATTTAAACCTGAAACAAACCCAAAGGATAATAAATCAACTTAGGGACATGTGCGAGTGATCTCTGAAGTGATGCAGCTTTTCTTTAAAAAAGTATTTTTTGTTTGTTCATTTTAAAGGGGACCACCAGGCAAAGAACTTGCACATAGTTATATGTTTCGGTACCGTTGTGTGATATCAAATAGATACCCAACACTTTACAAAGGGTTGTATAATTCATAAACAATGCAATTAATTACCACCACTTACGGAACCAATATGGCCTCATGGTTCCGTTTCGCCAAACATCTGGGAGTGCGCCAATTCTATTCTGATGTCTGTAGATTGTAGCAAGTTTGGCAGATCTCCACTACAAAAAAAAACCCAATATCATACAAGGCACACTTCATCGTCCAAACAACAAAATAAAGCATAGAATTTTGCATTCATGTCCACCTTAGCCCGTTCAAAACAACCCATTTCCATAAACATAAATTATCAACTCTTACAATACCACGCAGTGAATGTTCAATGAGTTTGTGCGTATAAATTGGGTTCACACAATTATTTGATGTAAACTCACCCTATGCGAGCCCGAGTGTGCACAGCCTAGAACGTCATTCTTGATGAACGCGGAAATCACCTCGCCTCTTTGCTCCCCAGGCTCACTCCGCGTTAAACGCTGAATAAAAGTATACAATATATAAAATGCAATAATGGCTGTCAACCACATCATCAAAATCCTGTTCATACATGTATAAAGAGCATTTGAACATGTCAATAGTTACAAAAGTTACAGTCCTTCCCGTGCCAATTTTGGCACATAAGGTGGTGCTAGCTATCCCTGATTCATTAGCCCTAGGCCACACGTCTACTAAATGTTGCGACAGCTACAGAAGGGGGCCAGTCCTCTGGTAACTCGTGCCGAACGCCTGGCTAGAAGGCAGAAGGTACCATTTTTAAAGTCTGTGGTATGACGTGGTCTGGGTTCGAACCCGGGACCTCCCGTGCATGAGGCGGACTCTCTATTCCGCTAAGCCACCATGCTTGGTACATGTCAATAGGAAAGGTGTTAACTAAAGTACATCCGTTAACTTTATAAGATTTTTGTCCAAAGGTTTTTTATTTGAGATATCAATCATATACCAAATATTACTGTAAGATTCTCCTAAGTGATGAGTGAAAGTGTCAGGATAGAAATTTATTTGTTATTTAATGTAAGAAAGAAATTGCTAATATACAAATACTGGAGGTTTCCTTTAATTAGAATGTGCCTTTAACGTAGAGGGTAGCGTAATGCTTTGTTTAGACCCAATCAGCCAAGTCAGCTGGTAGCATTGATAGTTGAAGGGGGCCCGGCTAGAATAGTGAAGTGTATAAAGTTGTTGTGCAACAGTCCTTTGTTTAGATTCAATCGGCCAAGTCAGCTGGTAACCTTGGTAATTTAAGCGGGTCCGGCTAGGGAAGTCAAATGTAGAGTTGTTGTGTAACAGTCCTTTGTTTAGACTCAATCAGCCAAGTCGGCTGGTAACCTTGGTAATTTAGGCGGGTCTTGGCTAGGGAAGTTAAATGTATAGAATTGTTGCATAATAGTCTTTTGGCCAGACAAGGCTTTATTATTAGAAAGGCCTTTATTTAGTCATTTAAACATGTTTAGTTTAGTTAGCTAGGTCAGGATTGGCACAGTCGAGAAAGTTCTGTTGTTTATAGAAATTGTTTGCATGTTATGTAATAGTCCTGTCTAGACGTCTTGAAAGCTATTAGGGCCTGTTTCTGAATTCCTAGGGCAGGTTTATATTTGTTATAGAGATATTTAAGCCTGTTTAGTTCAGTTAGCTAGTTTATTATTTGCACGATCGAGAAACTTCTACTGTTTATAGAAATTGTTTGCATGTTATGTAATAGCCCTGTCTAGACGTCTTAAAAGCTTTTAGGGCCTGTTTCTGAATTCCTATTGTGGGTTTATTGTTATGTAGAGATATTTTTGCTTGCATGGTTGCCAGCTTGGCACATATTTTAAAGTAATTTGATTAGTTCGGAAATGGTATAAATAGAGGGGGAATCGAAGTAATCGGGGAGAGCACTTGAGTCAAGCAAGCAGTATAGATCTCCGTTAGGGGCAAACGTTTTCTCTGGGGGAATTCCACATCGAGGCGAGAGGCACGCCCCAACCGCGATAAACCATAAGCTCGCCTAGCCAAGTCGCCGTCTACTCAATCAAGTCAACACTGCGTGGGTCGAGTATGCAGCGTCGCGGACAACGCAATGTCTGGTAGCTGGACTGAGGACCGGAGGACAAGCAAAGCTGAGAGGCCAAGTCGGCGTGGGCTACCAAGGGACAGTCAAGCGGCCCTGCTCAGACTGACAAGGACACGGACGACGGACGGGTCGGCAGACCGGGGCGACGACGGCGGCACCGAACTGAGGATCGCCAGATCACAGTTATGTAATTTTTGATTATTCATACCATTCTGTGAACACTAGAAATTATGTTTGAAGATTCAACTTATTTTTGAAACGTTAAACGTTCTTCTCGATGTGTTCTTTTCTGAGGTCTAGAGTAGCAGTAGAAAACAAAAACAAAAAAAAGTCACCCACGTGACAGAAAGTTTCATTGAAAAAGAACACTGTTAATCTAAAGAAAGGGTAAAAATAGATGTCAGATTGTATCAACTACTGCTCAGTGATTTTTAATACAATCAGAAAATTTTCCTGGAACACTTTTTGTTTAATCATAAAGATCTCCACAATTAGGGAAACTTTTGAAAAATCAACACTCATTTCATTATTTTGTTAGCATAAGCTAAACAACAAGGAACAAGATAATTGTGAAAGCTCCATGTGATTTTGGTTAAATTTGACAAAGTTAAAGTGATCTATTTATATTATTGTCAAAATCCACAAAAACTTACTTAGAACTCTAGCAGTTCGCACATACTGTAACTAGTTGTATTGTATTACCAATAGAGGCATGGAACACGTATTGATTTTCTAAATTTCTCTTATAAGAATATTTATGATTAAAGTGTTCAGATTTGAAAATCTCCCTGGGAGACTTTCAACTGTGTACAAAGTGAGTAATTGGCAAATTATGACATAAATGGTACCCTGGGGTACCAAACGAATATCCGCCATTTTGTTTAATTATTTATTTATTTTTTAGGGCTGTACCAGGGTATAGCGTGCATACAATCGCGCGCTGCACTCCATACACAACACAATACGGTTGTGCTTCGAGTGGACACAAGATGGCGCTACACAACGCGGTACCCCGGGGTACCGCGTGTGTCGTCAAATACCACTTTGCATTATCGCGCATTACTTGGTAATATGACATTCATTTACCATGATGAAATTTTCACATATCACTCCATGAACATATCAGATCACAGAATTACACATTTGATCAACCTTTTTAAAATTTGTTTCCATATCTTAACATATTTACTAGATCCTTGTATTCAAACCTAAATGTAGTACCGATCACCTACCCATCTGAGAGCCTGTAGCAGTAGCGACCTTCTCCTACTTTCTGCGGACACCATGTCACCTTTAACTTTCTTGAAGTCCAGCGAGGCAAGGATGGGCAGGTCATCTCTGAAAATAAATATTGATTGCAAACAAAAGGCTTTTTAAAAACTCACAGTACAAAGTTATTGCAAGTTTATAGAGTGACACTGTTGATTAGTGCATTGTTGACAATGAAATAGCTCAAAATAGGATTGGAAGATAGCAACGGCCCAATAGCTTGCGGTCAATAATAATGAGCTTTATTTGGGCCACCAGATTTCTCTTCTGCTAAATTTTACTTGCCAATCTGGGCAACAAAAATAGAGATTTGATTACTGTTTGGTTTTCTTTGTTTGGGGCTACTCTGTTCTTGCTTTAGGACACCACAATTGGGAAAACTCTACTTTACTTTTCATGCTTAACAAGGCCATTTAGTCCCAACAGTCAATCTCTATTATTGGCTAAAATACATTTTGTTGTACCTTCTTCTTACAATCATCTTCACAAAATTGTCTAAGATTTTTAAACAAAATAACAAATTTAATTTATCAAACATAAATAGACATTACCCTAAAGCATGAATCATGAAAGGTATTTATGATAGGAGTCATAAAACAAATTTACCATTTAAAAAAAGAAATCTGAATAACTTATTTAAAGTTCTGTTAACAGTGGAACTCTTTACAGAGAGCACCTTGGGTATTATCTTGTTAGATCAGGATTCTCATTTTATCGGATTAAAAAAAAGTAACTTAAAAGAGCTTGGGCAAGCAAAATAACATTTAGTTGGTATGAGAAAGTGTTGTTATATAAGAGCTCTTTGAAATAAGGTTCCACTGTATATAACAGGGATGTAAGTGGAGCTTTAAAAAAAATCCAGAAATTGGGGGTCCAGGGGGCGGTAGCCCCCTGGCGGGGTTGCAGGGGCAGCGCCCTTGCCCCATAGCAGCGCCCCTGCAGGAAAATTTTGCAAATTTGCTTTTGAACTTTGCAGTTTTTAGTAACACGATGGATAGGTTTTGATTGTAATTTGTAATTAAGGACACGTTTGTCGATCCAAAAAAAAAAAAAAAAAATTTAAAAAAATAAATAAATAAAATAAATTTAAAAAAAATAATTTTAAAAAAAATAATAAAAAAAAAAAAACAGAATTTTATAAAAAATCCGGATTTCTGTCAAAATCCGGAAAACTTACATCCCTGATATAAACATGCAGAAAACTGAAAAAATTTGGCAATCAAAATTGTTTTTTGTTCTTAATTGTTTATAATAAAACAATAAAAATGAGGGGATTCTCTCACCTGACTTCTTCTGGGATCGTACTGAGGATCAACAACCAAAACAAACCAAGGATTAGCATTCAGCGTTATCATGCATAGCATTACAAGTTTACAACACTACTTGATGTGTTCTAGCTGCTAAAGTGATCCATTAACTTTACAAGATTCTCCTAAAAGTGAAACTTAAAATCATATCCCCAATGTAATTTTAAGATATTTCTGTGTGATAGTTTCATAGAAAATAACCTAGTGACAAAAGTGAAAATTCATGTCATATCGTATCACCTATTGATCCATTGATGTTTATTACAATCAAAAAGTTTTCCTAGAAAGATTTTGAATGAATGAATGAATGAATGAACAACTCCATAATTAGGGAGACGTTTGAAAATTCAAAACCTATTTTATTCTCCTGTTACATTAATCACTGTATGATTGTGGTTGAATTTGACAAAGTTCATGGATCACATTAACAATTAGTGAATATTAAAGCAATATTGACATGCATACAAATTACTCGATCATTGGGACTATACACATGCAAGCATTCCATTTCATCCATTTATGATATTCATATTCATTCAATAATCATGCACAGTTTGTATTCTATATTGTCAATAAAACAATCTGGAAACATTTCTTTTTTCTCAAATGGAATTGACATGCAGTAAATGTAATTTAGGTGAATAATAGGCAATGTCATATATCTAGAATTACAAAGTATTTTTAAAGTGCACTATATTCTTCTTTAATCTTTAACATCCCAGACACTAATTCTGTCTGCTATGACATTAATACCCCACAAGAAATTACTGCGTGCATGCACATTCATCTTACATATTATTACATTTATTATGATCTGTTTTGAACTATTACTATTTATCTTTTCATATCTTTGATGGATGAGTGACATAAACTGAACTTTCTACTAGTATATAATATGTATATGTCACTTTCTAAAACATATGACTGAGGAGTAACTGCATGGCATTCCAAACACAAGTAAAATGAACCTGACTATAACTTCTCTGCTCTGTATCACTTGGGTGATCTTCAAGTTTATAGACATGCAGGTTCAACTGTACAAAGTTCTGAGCCATAAAATGAGTGAACCCATAACATGCACCTTTAATATGAATCAACAACTACTGTAATGTCAAGGGGAACATGCCAATAGCATAACATAATGTACAGTATGTGGCGGGTAAACTTGGCATCACATTTTCATATTCAAGTACTAACATGCACAAATACAAATGGAAACAGGTCATACCTATGTTGTTGCATTGACATTTTCAGCACTGCTGCAGCCTAAAATTGGGGGAAAAGGACAACAAAAAACAGGACAAATAATAATTAAGAGCATGCCATGGTTTGAAAATAATTAATTGACTTTAAGAGTGTAATTTAACTTGTAGTTCAGTTAATGATTTGTTGTACTTTACCGGAAGTGAATTAGTTAATGTAGTCTGTACTTAACCCATCCCAATACAATAAACACTTTATTTAAACATGAATTGATTTAACCAGTTTCTTGCTTGAACAGGGTAATTCTCATCTCCTGTTCAGCACACTCAGAAGTGGGAACCAGGTATACTCTGTCCCAAATTATACACTCATTACTCAATTTATTCATGAATCTAAAAGTTGATTTTCTGACTGCAGACTTATCAAATATAATATGGTATCACCTAAAAGATAATAATAAACGTATACTAATGATACCTAATACACCTAATACTCCAATTCATGCCTTAAGATTTCTGAGGTAAACAAGTTAATGTTTCAATAAAACCCCAAAGAATGAGAAATGAATTACTCACCGTGGCAGGTCTTGTGATGTCGACCGATTCACTGAGCTGATTGGAGAACAGCCTCTGACAAACACTCTGCACATACTCAGGGGTTACCTAGGGGAAAAACACAAACAAATCATGATTAACTTTTATTATTAAATGTGACTGGCTATAGCAAAACCCGACACTTGTCAGTAATTCATGTTCTGAAGAAATGGGCATTCTAAGTTCACATAACGTGTGTAAAAGACCTATGATTGTAAAATATCTTCGCCAATCATTGACCAATTCGTTAGAACAAAAGCATCAAATGAAAGTCTGTGATGAGGCCTTGCTAATGGTATGAAAATCTACATTCTTATTTTTACCGACAAGTGCAGGGTTTTGCTATAGCTGGTCACAAATAGTGATAGACAATCTATCAAGTCAATGTTTTTTAAATGTACATTTTTTTCTCTATCATTCGTTTAACAGATTTGAGACATTTGTAGGCAATTGTTTTTTCTTTTTATTCACCCTACAATAAATCATTCATGGCAATTGTTCCAAGACTTCAAGTGGTATCTGTTTATCTGTCTAAATTCAACGCTATTAATTTTGACTTGGAGAAGTCAAACCAGTGTAAAGTGACCACCTTAGGGAAACAAGAAAATTGACCACTGTAAATAGTTGACCTCTACAGATATAGGTTTCATAACATTGTTTTCTATGCAGGTGACCACCAATAAATTTAGGTGGGCTGGTATAGACAGGTGGCCGATACTTTCATCCCTCTATCATCAGAGCTACCAACATTGACATTCATCAATCAGGAAGATTATGGGGCATTTCATCAGAAATCAAGGAGATATCTATCAAATGCATACAACCTAATGACAATAATCCTTCAATAATCAGGGAGGTTGGCTGATGGGATGAAATCCCATAAAGTAATCTTGGTCTATTTTCAAGGAGTCTCCTGCGAAATCAGGGAGACATGGCAGGCTCTCTGTATCATGAAGGAATATCACATATCTGATTTGTCTTCTTTGTCTGTATGAATGTCGCGGGAAGTTTGTGTGTGTAGTTTGCAGGGGTAGGGGTCTATGGCATAGCTAGGTTTTTTTTCCAGTGGGGGCACTGGGGGAGGGGGCATTGCATTTCACAAGGGGCAAGACAGGTTTGACTGCAAATTGTATCCCAACCTTTAGTGGGAGTGTTGTGGTATATTTGTTCAGACCATGGTAGTCTAAAATACCTTCAATAGGAAGGTCGTGGGTTCGATTCCCAGGTGTGGCATGTGTGTCCTCCACCAAGACACTTCATCCACATTTGCTGCTCTCAAACCCAGGTGCAGTTAATGGATACTAATTGGCAGGAATCTATTCCTTGAAATGCCTAAGCGCCCTATCATGGCAGCTCGGCGAAATCCAAGGTAATAATGCTCTGAGTGCTTTGAGACTTCTGCATTAAAGCACTATATTGCACAAATGGCAGTTAATTGTTCCAAATGCACTACTAAGCACAAATATGATATTATTATAACCATTACTTTTTACCTGATTTCCTTTGATACAGCTTTCCAGGGAGTCCACTAGCTCGGCAGTAATGCCTATCAGATTGTGGTAGTCGGCCTGCATGGGATAACAATCCATGAAAAAAGAAACATCATAATCTGTGATAAATATCAAACCAAAAAACTGTAATGTACTAACAAAAGGAAAGAATTAACCCATTCAGGACAGAATTTTTGGTATAACATTCATTCTCCATAGACCCTTGTCCGAGTATTTTCGGGACTAGTTCTGAACGGGTAAAAACATTCAAAGAATTGATAACACACTTATCGAAAGATAACTAACTATTTTATATTTAAAATTTCGAAAATATGGATGCTCAATAAAAATGCCCTGATCAGGATTTTGTTTAATAAATATTAGTACCAAAGTATTTTATTCTTAGGATGATATTCCTGCATCTACCAGATGACCTGGGTAATAATGTAAAGCACTTAAAGATAATAATCAATCATTAGTAGGCACTATATTAATCTAAGTATTAAAGGTGCACCTGCAAAGTGTCAGATATTGCCCAAAATGACATTTGAGACTTCAATCCCATACCAAAATCATTACCAAGATATGTCGGAATGATATGTGAAAGTTTCATTGAAAAAGAACACTGCATGCTTTCCTGGTTAAAAAAGCAAAAATTTGCGTCAGCTTTTACAACGAATTACTGTATGACGTGTATGAGGTTTAAGACCGTTAATTAACACTCTTGAGCTGAATGATTATCAATGATAGATATCGTCATACTAAAGGAGTATTGAAAAAATCTAACCCTATTTTATTTGTCTCTTACCATAAGCCAAACAACACGGTAGAAGAGAAATGTGGAAGCTCAATTAATTTTTGCGGAGTTAGACACTTTACAGGTGCACCTTTAATATTCTATGTTGAATTGAAATATAAAAAAATAAAGCTCAACTGACCTGTATCTTGTTGTACCTCTTGACGTACACCATGTTGCGCTTCTCGGCGTCCACGATGGCGTTCTGCAGTTTCTGCAGCTGCTCCGAGTTCTTACTGCTCATGTCGTTGTAGAGCTCAAAAAGCCTCGGCTGGGGATGGGCAGGCAGCGTGATCGCCATAAACTTCTCAAGTCTCACCTAAACACAAGGAAAAGGTAATCAGTGTATATGCGTGCTCGACGGACACTAGCACTTGCCTCATTTCCCAGGGCAAGTGAAAATTAAGGTCTGCAAGTACAATTCTGAGTTCTTGCTGCTCATGTCGTTGTAGAGCTCAAAGAGCCTTGGCTGGGGATGGGCTGGCAGTGTGATCGCCATGAACTTCTCAAGTCTCACCTAAACACAAGGGAAAGGTAATCAGTATATATGCGGGCTCGACTAACACTAGCATTTGCCTCATTGCCCGGGGCAGGTGAAAATTAAGGTCTGTAAGTACTTGCTGTTCATGTCGTTGTAAAGCTCAAAGAGCCTTGGCTGGGGATGGGCTGGCAGTGCGATCGCCATAAACTTCTCAAGTCTCACCCAAACACAAGTTAATCAGTGTATATGCGTGCTCGACTGACACTAGCACTTGCCTCATTGCCTGGAGCAAGTGAAAATTAAGGTCAATTCTGAGTACTTGCTGTTCTTGTCGTTGTACAGCTCAAAGAGCCTTGGCTGGGGATGGGCTGGCAGCGTGATGGCCGTGAACATCTCATGTCTCACCTAAACACAAGAAAACGATCATACCAAACGAGTACATGTCATTTTTTGTTTTACTGATCAATGTAAACTTGTGTATATTTGGTGGTTCAATGCACAGCTTAACACTAGAGTAACATTTAAGATCAATAACCTGTATCCCACCTGACACAACTGTTAAAAATGGGTTAAACAAACTAAAACAAATATCACGAACATTCTTTTTTCTCACCTGTAAATCTGACACCCAATTATCCTGAAAGAGTTCCTTGTACGACGGGTGCTTTGTAGGATCCGGAACAAAGGGTAGTGCGTAGAAGGGTAGGAACTCTGTCGTCTGGCTGAGCGAGGCTCCTCGGTTCTCAAGGTATTTCTTAAACTCCTCCATCGTGTCTTCGAGTTTGTTCTTGGCCTATGAAAAGAAACATGAAAAGTATCTTATTTGTGCATATTGTTCCATTTATTGCTTTTCCCTGCAGACAAAATATAAGAGTTCATTATAGGTTCTATTTACTGTTATCCAGTTTGTCTCATGAAGATATATCATAAACTACTTAAGTTAGGCATATCAAACCCTACAATTTCATGAGAGGTTATACATTACAGTTTGCATATGGGGCACATAAGATGAATAAATTCCAAATTATATACATTATTTTAAATGGAAATAAAACCTTTACTTTACTACTAATGGCCCGGTCAGATATCAACGGCTAGCGGAAACGAATGCCCAACGAATAGAAAATTTGTAAAAAAAGAAATTATCCGGTGATGAAAGTCGTCTCCATTGCTTTATGTACAAAACATAGAACAACGTACATCACCGGACAAGGAACGGACAAGAAACGCATACGAACGGAGACGAACGGATGGAAAATTTAGCTCTCCCGTTTGACGTTCGTTTACGCAATCCATTGATATCTGACCGGGCTACTAAAGTTACCTTTTTCCCAGTGATCATGTGATATTTGATGGGAAAGATGGCAAAGTAAATGCTGAGGTAGAACTCAATTTTCTTGCAGACGGGGTCGTCCTTCCGCACGTTCTCCGGAACGTTCTCGTCCCAGATCATGAAGAACTCGAACCTCGCTCCTGACTTGAAGAGGGCCAGTAAATCGGACTAAACAGAGTACGAGAGAAGGAATACAAAACTAGTATCAACAAAACATATTCCAGTATTTCATTAATAAAATTCTCATAGTACTAGGGACAGAATCGATTTTGAATCTATTGTACATTTAAATGCCCTTTTTGTGGTCTTTGTAGTAGGGCAGGTCCAAGCTAATGTCCCCCTTGATGATGAAAATTCATCTTCATTTTAGCATATCAAGTTTGGTATCATTTAAAAGCTAATAGTCTGAAGTTTAGATTTTTAGTGTGGAAATTTGCATAATCTGCATATTTAACGAGTAGGGGTCATCTTATTTGCATATTTCAAATATTAGTGTGACGTACGGGACATTACATTTTTATTTCTAATATTTATTTAATCAATGGAGCATTACTTTCATATATGGGAACTAGTAAAACTAATTACTAGCAATAGTTGACCAAATTTTTAAGTTTCAAAATTAATTGATTATGCTAATTAGGGCGTGTCCAAAATGCTATGTCCCGTACGTCACAAAAATGCGCACATTTTTAAATATTTCAGTATGAAACAGTTAATTTTTTTCTTTCATATTCTGTGAAGTTCTAATTTATCATACTCCTGACCAGCTAGCCAAGTTTGATGAAAAAAACATGTTTCGTTTTGATTTTATTAGCTAATTAACAAATGTGACGTACGGGACAAAAGTGTGACGTACGGGACATTTTCAGTGTTAAAGCAATGGCAAGGCAGGTAAAAATTATTTTTTGGTGTTTTAACCGCTAATCATCAAAATAATACATGCTTAGATGCTCCCCAGAAGTTCAGAATAGATAGGTCTTACCTCCAGGAGCCATCTCTAAAAAAAAAATTCATGTTCCATTTCGTACTTTGTGATAATTTTCATGAAAATATGTCTTGAGGGGGAAATTTGAAATATTCTTAAAATTACCTTTCATTAATTATCTAAAATACTAGACAATCAATTTGAGTAGGGAAATTGCGTGTCAATGAAGGAGAGACAGTAGTACACTGGTTAAGTACACCAAGACCTTCCAAACGGGTTCAAAAACTGTAAGAAAGTGCTAAAAAGGCACAAAATATAATCACTTATTCTTCTGAACAGTCCCATGTATAGGATTTGATGTAAGTTGCCCCATTTTCGATGATTCTGTTTAATTTACTCATATTAATCTCTTTTTTGGCAAATTTAAAAGTAATTTACATCAGAAGAATGTAACCAACACATATTGGTGCCAGAAAAAATAGTTTTTGTTAATTATTAATTAGGAATTAATTAGCTTAATTAATTAACTTTTTTTTTAAAGTCGTATCGTAACTTTTTGTAGAAGTATTTTTTTTTTTTTTCATCAGAATATATTAGATTTATACAATAAGAACAAATATATTGCAAAATAAAATGAAATTAAAATAGAAAAATGACATAGTTTTAGTGAGGAAAAAATGTCCCGTACGTCACATGTCCCGTACGTCACGCGCATACCTATTATCTTTCATTAATTATCGTGGGAAAAAAAGTTGTGAATTAATTAATTTTTTGGTAGTGTGTACTTGAATGTTTACTGAATGCATATATTACAAATTAGTTAGTATTAGCCATGTAGATTCAGAGCATTTTCATGATACATCATTTTCCAAAAAAGTCAACATTTCTCTGGTCCCGTACGTCACGCTGCATATTAATTAGCATAATTAAATATTAATGATCGATTTAAAAATTTTTTTTTTGCATTTTAGGAAGGGACTGCAAGTAGCTTCCCAAAGCACCAAAAAGATTCTAAATCATAGCTTCTTCCTCCGAGTAATAATCAATTAAAAGCTGTGAATGTCCCGTACGTCACAAGTCAAATAGCTTGGACCTGCCCAGTAATACCTCACACCAGAATTTCACTGAGACAGCAAATTTAAACTGAATATAAAAATGAAGCTATTTTTTGTGAAAAAGAATGAATGCTTGAATGTGAAAACACTATCTAAAGCACCTTATGTCTTTAATTTTAAAGATTAGTTCATGGACAGTTATTAAAGGGGTAGTTTAGTTTTGGTAGAGAGGGCGCTGCACATCACAATTTTTTGGGGAGGTAATGAAAAACTGAGTGTCGAATTTGAGAGAACATGCAATTTTAATGGCAGAATAAACTTTATTTGGTCAAAATCGGTCCAGAAACGGCTGAAATATCAACCAATATATCTGATCTTATTTTTTATTTGGGGCCCAAATAATTAGATGAATTTTTCAAAAAATATTAAAAATGCATACACTTTTTCAAAAATGTTCAAAAGCGTTTTTTAATTAGTTGTTGATAATCTCTCTATTTAATCATGATTTCTAAAACATCACATGCATAATTTTGTATGAAAAATGGTTAAAACCAATGCCTTTTTAGAGAGCATCCTCTGGTGTTTTAATGGCTCTTTTTGAATGATAATGGGCTTTTTACTTAGTCGTTTGTAATTTTGTATACCTTTCGAGCATGGTGGAGTTATAACTATTAGTTTATAATGTTACTGTCCAGGTTTGGTTACTAAAATTCAGCCTAACCAAAACTGTACTACCCCTTTAATGTTTACTTGTCAATTGTTACTTGATTTATAGACATTCAGGATCTACCTGTAGATCTGATCTGCATTTTACCTTGCGACTTGATTTCTGCCTCAATCTCTGAAAAGCCTAATATCTTACTATGATTATATTCCAGACTTGTACACAGACAGTTATTAATGCCTGTCTATTCCCACTCAATTAGACATTCTCAGTTTACCTGAAGATCTGCCTTGCGTTTGTTCCATGGCCTCTTCATGGGCTGCTCGATGGGACGACCTTGGGACTTGGTCTCAGCCTCGAACACTCTCAGCGACTGGTCTAGACGAGAGAAGTCAAGATACTGAGGGCGAAATTTGAAGACAAAAATAGAAAGAATGTATTAAACCAAACAAAAAAAGAAAATAGAACTGAGAATAAACTAGTTATGAAAAGGATGTCCAAACCATATTTTATACGTCCTTCTTTTTTCTGATGGTGTGCGTGCACTGTGCAGAAAGTCTAGATAACAAGGATTTAGTCTGATTGGATCCCCATACAATGACAAAATCAGAGCTCTTGTTACAGTGAAAGAGGAGGATTAATCAACAATAATGCCAAAAGATTCTTGGTTTCAAAACCTTTTTGAAGTAGTACAGTAGTACAGGGCTGTCATTCTATTTCAATAATGATAGCAATCTTTTAAAACTGCTGGTAAATGGGGTATAATTTTACTTTGAAAAGAAAAAGAATTTACAAGTGCACACTAAAAAAAAAAGAGGAATTTAACATAATTAATTTTCTCCCTTGGATAGAAACAAAATAAAGATTACCTCTTTAACTATTCCATTCAACTCTCCTTCAAATGCGACAACTGTTGTTGAACTGTTATTCCTGTTTGACCCCATGATGCTGCTTGTTAGGTCATCCACTCATGACCTTATTGCATCCAGAGTGGAGGTCGAATGTCAAACGTCAAAACCAGGGCCACAGCTCTCTAGAGTCTAGACTTGTACAATATCCTCACTAGTGTAGTAATCAAACAAGAATGGAAGAAAACAAGATAACAGTATTAACACCAACAGTTTAATTTTGTCAATCTGCAATGCACATTAATTGTGCGAGGGGAGTTTTTTAATTCACTTCGACCCAGTCGTTATAGCCAAGACCTGAAACTGCGTGCCATAACCATGAATTCAATCAATAATAATAATAAATAAAGCACTTTTTCATTTCAATGCAATTTTGCTCAGTTTAATTCAGACATAAATAAATAAGATATTATAAGATAAGATTCTATAAATAAATAAGAACAGGATGAGTAACAAGTTAGGAACACAAGACCAATCCAATATTGAATGTGAAAATGTAAATTGTCTGTCACGAGTTCAAAGAAGTCATATGGCATGCAAAAGCAGCGGTAGCAGCATAGCAGCACCACTGGTACCACGGTACACGGCACGCCAGTCCAGCGCAGCCCGCAGAAAACATTCCAGAGTCACCCTTCTCGGTAGCCTACCGTTTAACACAATATTGACAGTTCAGACACACAGATTACGTGAATTAAAACACAGCAATGTTCATTAGTTAACTACTTACACGATGCTCACCTTCCTGACAATCCGATTGACGACTTGCTTTCCTTTTCTGTAGGGCGATACGTTTCAAAATACTGAAAATTTCGTGTTGTTTATTTCGTATCGTCTACTGTCGGATTTTCCTCGTCGCGAATGTAAACTAATATAGTTCTTTCAATGTCACCGTAGATGGCGACAAACCACTTGGTAAATAGCTTACATTTCCCCGGCCAGAACTAATTCAAGCTTGCATTATTTAATTGAAAACATTGTATAAAACTTATCTAAAGTATCTATTTGAATTGTTTTGTTTTTTGTCAATTGCATTCCATATTTTAAAGGGATAGTACAGTTATGGTCAAACTGAATTTTAATAACCAAAACCTGCACCACAACATTACAAACTAATAGTTATATACAAAATTACAAACGACTAAGTAAAAAGACCGTTATCATTCAAAAAGAGCCGTTAAAACACAAAAGGGCGCTCTTTAAAAACGCATTCGTTTCAACCATTTTTAATCAAAAATCGTGCATATGATGTTTGGTTAAAATAAAGATTAAAAAGATAGATCATCAACAATAAATGAATACTTAAATACCTTTTGTTATTTTTTGAAAAAGTAAGCATTTTGTTTCTTCTTTTTTGTTGAATCATTGAATAAATGTGGGATATCCTAATTTATTTTGATTGTATATATTTATTGATAGTTCGGCTGTTTCTGAAGCGATTTTGATCAAGTAGAGTTAATTCTGTCATTAAAATATACGCTCTTTAAATTTGACATTCTGTTTTCCTCAGAAAAAAAAATTTCTTGAAGCGCCCTATATACCTCAGAAAGGCCGATCTGTATTTGATATTTAAAATGGGAAAAAATAAAAAATAAATAAATAAAAGGGTACTGTAGCTGTTACTATTTGTGTTTCTTATCTTTTTGTTTGTTGGGGGGGGGGGGGGGGGGGGGGTAGGGATACTATTTGTACATACAACTCGGACCTTCAAAATAAACTCTGTATATCAGTTACCTCCTTATAAAGAGGTTACTGGTACTATTGAAGGGAGTATTATGTGACCCGCTATAGCAAAACCCTGCACTTGTCATTAATTCATATTTTGTAGAAATGGGCATTTTAAGTTCACACAATGTGTGTAAAAGACCTATGATTGTAAAATTGAAACAATCATATCTTCGCCAATTATTGACCAATTAGTATCAGAACAATTAAGCATGAAATGAAAGCTTGTGGAAAAACATTTTTATTTTTACCGATAAGTGCGGGGTTTTGCTATAGCCGGTCACATATAGGAAGGCTATGCATCTTGTTGGTTAACAGAATAACAAGCAAAACCACACACACACACACACACACACACACACACACACACACACACACACACACAAGGTACAGTCAAACCTGTATACAGTGACCACCTATGGGAAACAAGAAAAGTGGCCACTGTAGAAAGGTGACCTCTATAGACAGGTTCCATAACATTGTTTCTCTGCAAGGGATCATGTTTGGTGGCCACTATAGGCAAGTGGCCACTTTGAAATGTTTGACTGTATCATCATCCACATAGCTAGACAAAACCATGGCATCTTGGTATGTTCTAAACTTCTAAAGTACATAATTCAGCTCACCAATTTTCCGAAGCAAACACATTTTGGTTTGTTTTTAAATAACAAACTCGGGGGCCTGTACAATTTTTGTAAGCGACCTAAAATGCAGGGGCAAAAATCACATCACAATTTAATTTCTTTAAATATATAGAGAAATAGAATCATTTTGTATTAATTGAAATGTTTTATTACAAATTGAATAGAAAGTCTACTTAGTTACAACGATCAACCAAAATGATTGAAATATTACATGAATGAAAAATATAAAATATGTAATACCATAGAAAAGAATAATCAACGAAATTGATGCTATTGCAAAGACTTATATTTTTCATTAGCAACATAGTATGAATTACAAACAAATATATATATCATTATGTCACATATCTAACGTGTTCAGCGATCCTGCGATAAACATAAGAAACTGTTAGTACAAACGAGTACAATTTTCTCACACACATTCACAAAACAAAGAATATTTTAAAAGTCTTATGAGAAGTTACCAAATGGATGGTAGATGTCAGGACATTAAAAGAAAGTTTTTATCCATACTTTGAATAACTCAAAAGAGCTTTTGCATCAAAATATATCATACATTTCTTGGTATTCATGGCATACCTAGCATGCATTTGTTACTTTTACTTATAATAATAATCATATCAAATAATACTTTGAATGTTAAATAATGTATCTACAATATACCCTGTAGTTCTTTAGTACATAGCAAAACACAAATGCATTTTTTAACCTGACTTTCACCACATTTTCTAGTCTGCTGTAGGAACTATGAAATGAAGATACTGTTTTTCATGTGTAATGATATAAAAAGTACTGATATTCATTTGTAAATACTGTATGGTACAGTGTAATCAATAATTAAATTTATAATTTTTCTTGTGCGTGGGAATTCCCTATCTCCTTTTAACAAATCACACTTAATCAAAATAATCGCTTAATTTCAATAAGAAATTTCGCCAGCTTTCCATTAACTAGTAGGCATATTAGAAACTTAAGACATCAATTTACTAATACTGAATTGCATATTTGCATATGAATTAAATTTGATCTCAAAGTAACTAAGAAGCAATGACACATTTTATTTAAATGATTGGAAGAGTTTTCTAATAATTCATGGTGATTGTTTTAAAAACACATATAATACAATGTAAAATCAATTCTTTGGTCATCATTATTGCTTTCTAATAATTCATGGTACATTAATTGCTTAAAGAAAAAACAACATAATATTATGTAATACAATGTCAAATCAATTATTTGGTCATCATTATTGCTTTCTAATAATTCATGGTACATTAATTGCTTAAAGAAAAAACAACATAATATTATGTAATACAATGTCAAATCAATTCTTTGGTCATCATTATTGCTTTCTAATAATTCATGGTAATTGCTTAAAGAAAAAACAACATAATATTATGTAATACAATGTCAAATCAATTCTTTGGTCATCATTATTGCTTTCTAATAATTCATGGTACATTAATTGCTTAAAGAAAAAACAACATATGTAATACAATGTCAAATCAATTCTTTGGTCATCATTATTGCAAAAATGCTATTCCAAACTAATTACAAATTTGCGCGATTTCATTTACAAGTTTATTAGTTTTGAACAAAATTGTAATATAGCGTTTGTATTTATATGGCTTTTTCGTGGTTGATCTGTATATACATCTCCAATCTCTGCAGCATCTTAATCCATATTGCGCGCTGAATCCCGATCACAGGAAAACTGTTTGATGAGTCAATCACGCATTATGTTTGTAGGCACTGTGAGCAACGTTTATTTATGCGATAATGCGCTCATCGAAAAGACTCAAGGCGCAAGCGGTTACTGTATACAGGACCCTATGGGCGCATGCACAGCGTCACAGAGTGCCACTTGGCCACTAGTATATTATACATTTAGAGACTTACAGTTCCTTGTATGTACCTATCCACATCTTTCCATTGTGAGGTTGCCAAAATAAATGGTAGGAATAGTGGTAGCTAGCTGCTTGGTCTACACCCATTTGGTCTACTCAATGCCCATGAGCCGCTTGGAAGGAATGCTCCCCAGGGAGTGGAGATGGTGCACACAATGTGTGCTGGTTTGCATTGTATCCTATGACCGGGGTAATAATATCCTGTTCCCTTCGAGATTCTGAAATCCCCATAGACTTTGTACATAGCCCACTCGGTTCCCGTAGGCAAGGGGATATCGTAAAGCACCTAGAGATGTTTATCAATCATATTAGGTGCTATATAAATCAAGTATATTATTATTTTATTATGACTCCCTTATCGTCTATTATGTCCCAGTCACACATGCCCAGAACATATATTCAGTGTTACCCCACCACATCTATTGCTAAAGGATAATTAATTGACTAACCATTATACGCAGGCTATATTATTAATTCACATTTATGAAGTTGGTAGCCTTTGCTGTCTAGTCACTATGGGGGGGGGGGGGGGGGGGGGGGTGCTGCAGCCACCCTAGCCCCCACCTTGTATGCCAATAAAAGTTAAAAATCACAGGTTTACATTATCTAGATGAAGATTTACTGTTCTTCCAGCGAGTCACCCTACCACAGTTCAACTATTTGCTTGCTCAGACCCAGAGCTTTCTTGAAGTTGGTAGTCTTAGCTGTCCAGTCTCTATGGGAGGGGGGGGGGGGGGGGGGCTGCAGCCCCCGTCTTGTATGCCAGTAAAAGTGTATTTGGCATAAAAGTGAAAAATGACAGGTCTACATCATCTGGATGAAGATTAGCTGTTCTTCCAGCGAGCCACCCTACCTCAGCTCAACTAGTTGCTCGCTCAGACCCAGAGCTTTCTTGAAGTTAGTAGTCTTAGCTGTCCAGTCACTGGGAATGTTTGCAAGACCATTCTGAAATAGAAAAGACAGAGAAGAAGACAAGAGAGAATACAGAAAAGTTAAATTACATGCCACACTGACAAACTTGAAAGCTATTTTAAAACAAGCCTCAAAACCCATCTTTTCAAGCGTCTGCTGTCCACATGTTAATAATTGGAGGAGCAGATGCCTTTGAATGTTTGAAACAGATACAATATATTATGGCGCCAGACTAGTGCTGAGGTGGATCATCATGATCATCAGAGTGAACGGATAATGAAACTCTCTTTGTTGTAAATTAACAGAAAATTGTTTTTCACTAATGTTAAAGTCATACCTGTAAAGTGTCCAAATCCACGAAAATTACTTGGAGCTTCCTCGTTTCTCTTCTACCGTGTTGTTTAGCTTATGGTAAGAGAAGAATAATATAGGGTTTGATTTTTTCAAATGTCCCTTTAGTATGAAGATAATTATCATTGAAAATCATTATTTCTAAAGCGTTAATCAACACAATTGAAAAAAAGTACAATTGTTGTAGCTAAACGCGTCCGCATTGCAGCATGCGTGGGAACATTCCGAAGATTGAACTTTGAGCCGAGCGAGTGCAAATTTCATGAATTCTGTACTACGTGTTACATACACGGGTGCGAATATCTCAAACGGATCATTCATTACTGCGACAAATGTATGGCAGACCATCAGTATTCGGTGATAAAATATGAACTCAATATTCGTTTTTTTCACTAGGTATTCACTAGGTGTTCGTTTTTTTCACTAGGTATTCACTAGGTGTTCGTTTTCGGAAATAATATCGCTAATGATATTCGTTTGTCTCGCAATGTCAAACTAGGAATCTAAACGATCATGACGTTTCGTATGCTACTGCAATACTTTGTCAAATGATAATATCGAATGTAGACACTCGGCTTTTATGCTCTACCATGGCTCATACCATACTCACCCTAGCAGCTAAACAAGCTCCTATGAAAGATGCCCGGCTTGCATTGCAGCCCCCTGCGTGCATGGTGAGACGCACGCCCTCTGCATAGTCACTGCTGGTTAGCAGACCATGCAAGGTGGACTGGAACGCCCCGGGCAAATCTATGCAAAGAAAGGAAAGAGATATAGAAATTAGCACCTTCCCTCCTCAATATTTTAATTCACATAGATTTAGTTAGGAGCTCAACAGGGAGAGGGTTAAGACTTGCATTGCAGCCCCCTGCGTGCATGGCGATACACACACCTTCTGCATAGTCACTGCTGGTTAGCAGACCATGCAAGGTGGACTGGAACGCCCCGGGCAAATCCATGCAAAGGAAGAAAATGAAAAAGTAAGCTGACTTAGTAAACCCTCTCCCCCTAGACATGTAAGTTCACAAAGACTCAATATGAAGGACTCAAGTGTCCCAGAGGGAGTGGGTTAAGGCTTGCATTAGAGCCCCCTGCATGCATCCTGAAATAAACGCCTTCTGCATAGATATGGTGCACACAATGCGTACATCCCACATATTATGTTGACTTATAGGCGCCTGTTTTTTGTGACAGGTTACCGTTTTGGAATATAATCACAAGATCACATCACTAGGAGGAAAAACTGTCAACTCTTGAAGCACTCACATCGACAGGTTTCTCTTGACCTTCTGTAGAAAACTGACCACAGCTCTTTACAATGTCGGATATAAACGATTTGAAAGAATAGATTTAAACTTTGAAGCACTCACATCAGTTGTTCTTGAAGACCTTTGTTGCTGCCTGGTAGTGGTCCACCAACAGGTTCCTCTTGACCTTCTGTAGGAAACTGACCACTGCTCGGTCAAGCTGATGAGGATGCTCCCTATCGGGGCTCTGCAGCTGGTCCAGGACGGAGTCCAGAACATTCCCCTCGGCTCCATGTAAGATGTAGTGTTCAAGGATCCTGGTATCGAAAGATAGAATGAATGGAAAGGTCAAAATATAGTGGAAACTTTTTATAACAAGGTACTTGGAAAAATTAAAAAAATAACCTTGTTATATTGAGGTACGAAAATGAAAAGGGCTAGGACCAGCAAAATGTCCTTGTTATAAGTGGGTTTTGTTAAAATATCAGAGCTCTTTATACAAGGTTCCACTGTACTAGCATCAACATTATACACATCCAGGTGCGAAAGTTTAAGGAAATCCTTCAGTTTTTTTACAATTAACCCTAATCCCACTGGGTTATTTTGGTCACTTGAGTCCACTGGGGGGGGGGGGGGGGGCCATTTTGGCCCCCCCCCCCCTCAAATCTCGGCAACGAATGGACCGATTGACTTGAAAATTGACACATACGTAAAACAAGTCTAGTAGAATAAGAATTTGAAGAAATAAAAAAAATTGGACCATTATTTTTTTTTTTTTTATTAATTACAATTTTGAATATGCAAATTTTTGACGAATTTGGGGGAAAATTGGGATTTTCATCAAAAATCAAGAGAAATTACAGGATTTCTTCAGGTTTTCTGTAAAAATACTTTCAAATGATGTAATTCATCATATCCATGTTTTTTATGGTGATAAAATATATCACTAATTTGCATAAATATGCAAATTAGTATTCCCGGATTTACCCACATTGTTTTCATTCTTATGTATTTTATTGTTTTTTTTGTTTTGTTTTTTTTAGAAGAATTTATCTCTGAAGTGTATGAATTAAACTAATAACAAAGAAATAATCCAAATTATAATTCAATGTAACAATTATAACAGATTTGGAGTTTACATGGCATCGGATGTAGGAATTACATAGAAACCTGTACAAAAATTGCATTTTTTTGTGATGGTCGAGCAATTATCGACCTCTAAAATCAGTTCTACATGTCTGACCGGGGTGAATTATATATCAAAACATGCGGGAGACTTGAGAGAAAAAAAGTCATGAAGTTTGAACGTGAAATTCCAATCGGTCTAGATGCACGTCGAAAAAAACAACAGGGGGGGGGGGCCAAAATGCCCCCCCCCCCCCCCCAGTGGGATTAGGGTTAATGGAAGACCAGAAGAGAGTAAGCGTCTTTTCACATTGAATTTGACGTTGAAGTAAAGAAATTGGCTATAATTAAGAGATTCTCTGTCACTTTGGCGATAACCAAGACGATGAAGAAAGTCTCAAGTTATGGCACTCATCAACATCATCATCATTATCATTACCTAGCAGCCACAAGGCTGTGTACAATGGATTCATCTGCTGTCATGGTAACGGAGACTGCCTCCTCCACTTTCCCTAGCATCTCAGGTTTCCCAGCATACATTGCAACAACCGGCACGACCTGAACTATTGCATGCATATCAGTCAGATTATCGCTACCTGCCAAGAGAATTAAAAAAAAAAAAATTTGTTTTGTGTAGAAGTACAGAAGCACATTATTGCAGGCTAACAGTGAGTGTTGTCACTAACAACTGGAACCACCTGAACTCCCGGGGAGGGGGGAGGGGGGGGGGGGGGGGGAAGGGGCACTAAATGGCACTCTGAAATGGTGGTCTTAACCCGTTCCCTACAAGTTTGTGAAATCCCAATAGACTTGGCACACAACCCACCCGGTTCCCGTAGTCAATTGGTAAAGAGCCGACTACAAGCACAAAATATAGGGTCTTTGGAGCTACAAAAACCCTGAAACAGGAGTTAAGGGGTCCAAGGAGCAACTAAAACGAAATACATGGACTTGGAGCTACCAAAGACCTACGGAAACCCTCAAATGGTGGTCCAAGGAGCTGACTAGAAGAAGAATAATGGACATGGCGCTACTCAACTACCTAGCCAAGTCATTCCGGGGGTCTATGGAGCGGCAATTTTAGAAAATCTGGTTTCTTGAGAGTAGCAATCGGGTGTGAAAACGGGGGTCTTGTAAGCGGCACATACCAGTCTTGCATTATACAGGAGTGCCCCCCCCCCCCCCCCCCTATTGCATGCATATCAGTTATGTAATCGCTACCTGGAAAGAGAGGAAAAAACAGGGTTGTTAGTTTGGTATCTAGACATTATTACAGCAATACATTAATACAAACTAAATGGATCTTCGGTTGTGTGCAGTCGAAAGAAGAGCCTCCACAATCTTGCAATTTTTATGTCAAGCACAAATTGACTTGCACTGAATCAATTTTCTCAACACGTTCAGGACTGATTGATTTTGCAAGACAATGTTTTCTTCATAAAACATGCCTGAATATTTTCAGGGAACAGTCCTGAATGTGTAAATTCAAATTTGATTGAATTTGCTCAACTGGTTCTTGGGATATCAATGATCACACGCTATTTTGCATATGACTCTGTGAACTTGGTCCTCATGACCCCAAATCTATTCATTTCATTGGCTCATCAAGATACAAGTACCACATTTGGCAATGTACATGTATTTACAGGTTCTTGAAATGAGTAATTCCACATTATTTTTTGTAATAATAAAGAGCTCTGTGACCTTTGACCTCAAGACCCCAAATCTTGCTGGTCCATCAGCTCATGAAGATACATACAGGAAACAATTTTGATGTTCCGTTAGTTACCGGTTCTCAAGAAAATGCCATTACAAACAGTTTTTGCATGAATAATGTCATGTGACCTTTGACCTAAGTAATGAACCCAAAATCTTGCCAGTTCATTAGCTCCCAAAGACACAAACATGTACCAAGTTCTATCTACTGGTTCTTGAGATACTGTGTTAACCCGTTGCTTACGGGAACCGGGTGGGCTATGTTCAAAGTCTATGGGGATTTCGGAATCTCGTAGTGAATGGGTTAACATGCTGTTTGTGGCATATAATGAGCCATGCGACCATTGACTTCATGAATCCAAAACCTCTATTTGTTTATACATGATTATTATCATACCTGTCTCTTCTTCCCCAGCTTGGTATTTCGCCAAGAAATCTTTGATGACTTTGTTTCTCCAGGGGCCATGGATGGGGAAGTTCCTCTGGAGTCCAGACTTGAGGACAAATGCAGAGTTATCCTTGTTTTCGTACTCCGTCTCAGGTCCAAAGTACTGGTATTGCGTCCTTGCAAAGTCTTTGGTATCCAGTCCTGGAAAAAAAAGGTTATTATTTTTCAGCAGTGCCTTTGGAGACTTGACTTGAGGACAAACACAAAGTTATCCCTTTTTTTGTTGTCTGTCTCAGGTCCAAAGTAACTGGTACTGAATATTTGCAAAGTCTTTGGTATCCAGTCTTCGAACAAAATGAAAAGGTTATTACTTTTCAGCTGTTCAGCAGTTCCTCTGGAGACCAGACTTGAGGACAAAGAGTTGTCCTTGTACAAAGTACAGGAACCAAGAATCTAACAAGCTCTGTATCTTTCGGTTCCCCTGGATTTCATATTATCTTACAGAACTCCTCATTGAAGACGTTTTAGTTTTTTTTGTAGTTCTGTCTATTTCATATTTTTCATCATTTATTGTTTTGGTTGTTTATTTCACTGTAAAATAATTTTTGATTGTAAAATATGGAAATAAATTAAAATGAAATCAAATCAAATCAACTCACCTTGACATCTGACGAGTGATTCTAGCAGAGCTAACGTCTGATCAGCGTAGCAAGTGTTCCTGCCGGTATCGATCCGATAGTAGGGATTGGCTGATGGGAAACGGAACTCTGGGTGGTCCACAGCAGACAGGATTGCCTTCAGTTTGCCCAGGTTGTAGATCCAGTGAAGTGGTTGCACTGGAATATAAAAGAAGAATATCAATGAAAGTATAGGTAGTAGAAGTAGTAGCAATATTTTCTTATTTTCTTCGGGAAATGATGGAAAAATGTTGCTGAACGTCCATTTATTATCCTCCGTTAATGCTGACTGTCAAATTCAACTTTCAAATTTAAGACATTTTTCCTAGATGTAATTTGAATGTCCGGTAATACGACACGTTCGGTAATACAACACCCTGCTATAACAAATGAACTTACAGTACAAATATATTTAGCAATAACCATACTATCAGATTTGAATCAGAATCGATTTTATTTTGCCTAGTTTGTAGATCCAGTGATCATTGGTTATGGCCCTGCTGCATCTGCAGGACCTGCTGGGCTAACCCTAGCCCCCCCCCCCCCCCCCCCCCCTCGCCACGCCACTGCCATCATATGCCACTGGACTAGCCTCATACCTGAAATTTCATGTGTAAAATACTTTGTATGTTACACATGACCATTGAGGCCATACTATTATTCTATTTAATATCAGTAGCGTCAAGTCGTAACCATTAACAACTGGGTCGAAGTAAATTCGCCAATACCCCTCGCGCAATCAATGTGCACTGCATGCTGCATGTATGTCAGTGATGGGCAGGCAAAAAAATATGCATTTCCGTGTCACTGTCGCAATGCGATTCGGCAATCTTTGGATATATTGTTTTTGCTGAATTTTGGTCGCTAACTTCAATTTTCATACTGCCCATATAGTTTATAGCCACTAAATCAAATTATAGCCAATATTCTAACTTATAGCCACTAAATCTAACCATATATAGCCACCAAATCTGACTTATATCCACTAAATCTGACCTATATAGCCACTAAATCTGACCTATAGCCACCAACTTTAGGGTTAGGGTTAGGGTTAAGGTTAGGGTTGAAGTTAGCGACCAAAAATAATATATCCAACTAAAGTGCAGGATTGCCTGCGATTCTGTATCGTAGTATGATTATTAACAAACAGTATTGGACTATTGGCAGGGACAGCCGGTGACTAGCCTCTAGTTATATAGCCTACCTGCAGCATCTGCCACCAAGCAGCCAATGACAGCGGCTACTGCTCTCTCATTCACAGTCGTCATTGCTGATAGAATTGTTCAATCTTTTTTCTGTTTCCTGAAAGTAAAAGAAATTAATAAATTGCATACTGTTATTATTATTATTATTATTATTATTAATTTATTCGACCACAAAGCATAGTACAGTGTACAATATAACACAAATATTAAACATAAATTATGAATTGTATGATATAAAAATGCAGATTACAACTGATACAAAAGAAAATAGGGAGAATAAGTATTTGGGCCACGGTTCACAAAAGTGAAGTTCATCACTGATGTCCTAGCTAGGGCATGTACGTGGACCTGCATGCACACACTGGTTCCAAATCTCTTATACAAAAGTGGTTTAAAAATTATACGTCACCATCCAAGGGACCAAGTATATATATCTAATTAATCAATTATCTTAATCACATTAAAAGAGAAAATAAATTTATAAAAATTGGTCAACAAATGTGGCTCATATAAACATTGCGATAAGAAAAATGTGTTATTTAACGTACGTGTCAAGGTCACAAATCATAACTATAATCTAACATGAGTTATACATGGAAAAAATGCATTGCTACGATCGTGATAATATGAGATTGCCATTGGGCATATATCAGACATTACCGCTCAAAAGTATATATCAACCCAAACTGTTGCATTTATCCAACATATCTACATATCTGTCCTTTAAAGGGACAGGTCCACTTTTACAAAACGTCTGAACAGCTTTCAGTTGACGGATGGGGATCAATGTAACACGCAAAAAAAAAAATCAGTGCGAACAGCCCTCTAATTTGGATTCTACGAATGAAAAACGAATGCGTCCCTCCATTTAAACTATATATCGGTCAATAAAGGAGTTCAACTGATTTAGCATAATATTACAACAATATAGTACTAATTCTCGTAAAGGTATTGTGAAGCCGACATTTGTTAACGTATGTCACGGAAAAAGATCTCAAAAAGAAAGAATATATAATTACATGTAGTCAGTTTAAGCGATGTTTGGGTATTTTGCTTGGTAAACGCTCACATATTAGTACTTATGCGCGAGTCACGTAGCTAGCGCGGTTCACGTAGGGGTCATGCATACCGATCTGGCACTCCGTGAAATCTATGTACGAACTCACTCACCGGCCGAAAATACGTAGGCTATTGGTCTAATTAACCGACGTCCCTCAGTTTATTCAGTTTTAGGTCTATAACTCCACGAAAAAGAGATTTCAAGCCCTAATTTTTTCAGGCATGCTATTAAATGACATTTCCTTTCATATAAGACAATAACCTCGCAACTTTTGAATTTTGGCTTGCAAAAGTGGATCTCTCCCTTTAAAGGACATAATTATATATATACTGAAGGATGTATAAATGCTTCACTCTGCGATATGTTTTTTGCTTGGTATTGTATTGGCCATATTGTCTAATCAATTATGCAAAACGTATACGGGTCATTCTTCGATAAGTGTATATTTTCGACCATCGTGAGGTCGTGAAAATCAAAACTATTTCTCCACTTTCTTTCTGTGTGTTTAATATATGTTAACATCTGTAGATTAGGGAAATATTGTTTGGCGCGATCTTTAATGGGGCTATGTAATATTTTGGGGGGTTTTATTAACATGTACACTGTTAATGCGTCATCTCCGTCACGACATTTTTGCACAACTAGATCGTCGCATTTTAACTGAAGAACATAATTCACTTCTTATTCAATCTTTGTTTGGAAAGAAAGGGTGACTGTGAAAAGAAAAAAAAAACATTGGTCAACCATAATCACATTTTTTTCTCTAGAGCCACCATTTATACTTGCCTTGCTGAATAAATAGTGAATTTTGCCAAATAGTTTTGCTTTCAATCAGTGTGATGAAATTTTCTCAGGAAATTAGGATGAAGAGAGGTACATGATTACGAGTAAATAGATCGCTAAAAATACCAATACAAATATTTTTTACCAGAGTATAATCTTTGTTGAAATTTATGCATTTGAACTCAGCGTGACGGAGATGACTGAAGCGTGACGGAAATGACTGAAGCGTGTATTTAACATGTTTAAGAATACATTATAATCACATGTTATATAATAATCTAAAATTCATGCAAACTAAGCTTTGTCATAGAATATTTGTCAATTTTAAACAACATTGTGTGTCAATTAACTGAGTTGACAATCCAACTCAAATTCATCATCTCAGTCACAAAAGAGCCGTGACGGAGATGACGCGTGACGGAGATGACTATCAGACACGATTAAAGCGCCGATAGCTAATGGCAATGTATTCAATACAAATGAGCGATAGTGTTGTATGGTTGTTCCGTGGGCACATTCATACAAATGATTAGAAATTCAATCTAACATCTTTATCTAGCTAATATCAATCGTTCGGAGATGATCATCGTCATCTCCGTCACAAAAAAAACGTGACGGAGATGATGCGTGACGGAGATGACTTTCAGACACATTTAAATCGCTGATAGCTTATAGCAATGTATGCAATACAAATAAGCGATAGTTTTGTATAGTTGTTCCGCGGGCACATTCATACAAATGATTAGAAATTCAATCTAATATCTTTATCTAGCTAATATAAAGCGTTCGGAGATGACGCTTAATAAAGGTACGGACCTGGTTTTTGACAAAGATCTCAAAAAAATAATGTTACTTACCTATAGACCGGGGAAAAAACGTGTCTCTTCTTTCTACTACCTAGTCACCCGACATGTTGCCACCACGATCACTCAAATTTAGCATATTTTTGTACCGTAGATGACGGACTCAAAATGCGTGACGGAGATGACGCAAAATATCGGGACACACAAAACAGATTCCTTTTTTGTTTTTTTGTTTTTAATCGTTGCATGTGTGCGTATTTAATCTTGGTATTCGTAGTCAACTCATAAAATTGAATTTATTAAGGTATATTAGGACAAAAAATATGCATCTTTTTTGAAATGCTATATTATGATATTTTTACATGATGCCATCGTGACATGCGAGTTTGAGGGGGGTGGAACATTAAAAAAAATAATTTAAAAAAAAGTATAAGAGTTATCACTTTACTTTTTTTTGTATTTTTTGATTTTTGACTTACTTGTAAGTCAACACAAAGAGGTAACACAAAACAAGTTTTAATTTTTTTTCTATGCGACACCAAAGTAGCGGGACACAAAACTATACACTTATCGAAGAATGACTCATACATGTCAAGCCCGTCCGTCGACCTGCAATAATTGTCGTCTGGCCAACTGATTGACATGATTGAGACCGAGACGAGAGGATGAGACATACAGAGCCACTATGCAGTTAGATCGACAAATCTATCGCTTTCATGGCCTTTTTTACATTATTATTGTTATTTTCACTGTCGGCATTCTAGCGATAGACGCAATCTATACACTGTGCCTTGCGCAGTAAGAACACCGTAACTCGAGAGTAAAAGTTAGTTACGGAAAATGATTTTTTTGTTCATATAAAACACCACATTCTCACACTTTGAGCGACATTTGTAGCCCTATCAATACATTTAGGGCTGCTATAATATTTTCACTCACCGATCTCGTGTGTCGCTATACATGTCATTCTATAATTACGGCGAATTGTGAGATTTTCCACAATTTTCCATGCCTCTTCTTCGGTCTTTCGCGGTACTTTTTGTTCAAACTGCAAAAAAAAAAAATATAACGTGCATCCGTATGCGCGAACACTTTTTCAGAAACTTAGGCAGCTAGGTACGGTACAGCGCGCGCCGCAAAGCTGCTATAGAGAACTTGAGCGCGCCAAGTTATAGCAGCTTTGCGGCGCGCGCGCTGTACCGTACCTAGCTGCCTAAGTTTCTGAAAAAGTGTTCGCGCATACGGATGCACGTTATATATTTTTTTTTTTGCAGTTTGAACAAAAAGTACCGCGAAAGACCGAAGAAGAGGCATGGAAAATTGTGGAAAATCTCACAATTCGCCGTAATTATAGAATGACATGTATAGCGACACACGAGATCGGTGAGTGAAAATATTATAGCAGCCCTAAATGTATTGATAGGGCTACAAATGTCGCTCAAAGTGTGAGAATGTGGTGTTTTATATGAACAAAAAAATCATTTTCCGTAACTAACTTTTACTCTCGAGTTACGGTGTTCTTACTGCGCAAGGCACAGTGTATAGATTGCGTCTATCGCTAGAATGCCGACAGTGAAAATAACAATAATAATGTAAAAAAGGCCATGAAAGCGATAGATTTGTCGATCTACTATGCAGTATGTGCAACTTCAACCTCCTAAAAAGTGACAGAATAATCAGCAAGTTAATTGTGGTCGCTACCAAGGAAGAAGAAGCTGACAGTGGATGGAAGTTTAATTATAATTACTTCAGTGTGTACAAGCCCACAATATGTAATACCACCGACCCTCGAACATTGCTTCCCCCAAAACTCCGGGGTAGCTCGACGAAGCAGATGCTCATGTTTCGGCCATAATAAACGTGGGCAAAATGTCACTTGAAATTCGCATCCACCAGGTTGATATACCAATATCTGAACATTTATCAAGAATTATATTCACATGGGATCATTGGCAACACATACAGTTTAAAGAATTACTTACATTATGCTCAAAACGGACCTCTCAAAGATTTCTTGTTTTGCGTTGTAATTTCACAGCTGGGCCTGGGCGGTGTGCACAAAATCTATGCGTTATGCAATGTAGGACTCTAAATCCCGTGCGCGTGCTCAATGCAGCGCAAGGGTCGAATATGTTGTCCTACGTCCTCCTCAGCTACGGTAGCTGTATTTAATAACGAGGATGCATGGACACGATCTTCGGAAAGACAATATTTGTTGTGACAGTCTGTCTCGGCGAGAAATATCCCCCATGTTAGTATGTCCCTATGACATCCTCTGGTGAATAGAATGATGAACGAGCCACTTTTGGAGTTTTAACTTGAGGATGTAAATTATAGGGAGGGGTGGGGGGGGGGGGGGGGGGGGGGGTTAACCCCCCGCCCCCCTCCCCACTCCCCACTCCCCTTTATCAATTGTAGCTGGGCTTTTAGCGGGCTCGACCATCATTACCAAT